>CAUYRH010002949.1:0-67177 GCA_963574655.1 Perodicticus potto
TTGAAACTGTACACTTAAAAATGGTTAAGATAGGGTGGTGCCTGTGGCTCAAAGGAGTAGGGCGCCAGCCCCATATGCCGGAGGTGGTGGGTGGTGGGTTCAAACCCAGCCCGGCCAAAAACTGCAAAAAAAAAAAAAAAAGAAAAGAAAAGAAAAAAATGGTTAAGGTAATACATTTTACATGTTTTTTGAAAATAAAAAAAAAAAAATAGCCTGGCGTTGTGGCAGGTGCCTGTAGTCGCTGCTACTTGGGAGGTGGAGACAGGAGAATCTCTTGAGCCCAGGAGTCAGAGGTTGCTGTGAGCTATGATGCTACAGCACTCTACCCAGGGTGACAGCTTGAGGCTCTGTCTCCAAAAAAAGAATATCCTGAATCTGTTCTCTATCCTACATACATCTTCCTATCTTCCTCCTGGAATAGTAAGGTAGAATTTACAGAAGGCAATAGAGTAAGCCAGCCAACGATACTCCTTCCCTCTCCTGTGTTTGCTGTCTCCCTCTATGTGGAAAGCAACAAAAAAATAGATATAAAAAGTTGCTTAGACCTGAGTTAGATTTTCTGAACTGACCTTTGGTTAAAGCAGTTTACTAAAGATTTTAAAAAAGGAGCTTTGATTAGGGCTTTGAAATGCATACCTAATACATGAATCAAAGGAGCATATAGAGTAGGCCGTGGTGCTCATGGTTTGATTATTGCTCAAGACAAACCAAGTCCACATGAATCAAGCTAAGACCAAACAAAAAGTTGTATTGACCTCTGGCTTAAAATAGTGACATACTCGCCACATAAAAGTTTCACAAAAAACATAACTGGGGTAGATCCCAGATCCCATGAGTTTTATAAAGTATGTTTAAGGTCTCTTAACAGCTTTAAACATGGCACCAGTTGACAAAAAAGTCTTAAAAAGCAGAGACATTTTATTTGACTTTTGTAGGTCCCATAACACTGTTTTGAAAATCAACAGCAACCCATTTGTATTATGAGTCAGGGTAAGCCTAAATTACAAAAGAGTAGCTTTAGTAATTCTTGTAAATCAACCAAAAAATTATGAAAACAAATTTCTTCTGAACTACTTTAAGACACAGTTGTTCCAATCATCCGTATGTTTTTAACTGGTCTCCTGAGGTGAAAAGTTCTAAAAAGCAATCCTGAAAATTGATGGTGCATTTGATAGCTGTTGCTGTACAGCAATCTACTTCCAAATTTGGTGGCTTAAAACAATCGTTTTATTGACTTCATATTTCTGAGCATCATTAATTTGTACTGGGCTCAGTTGGGCAATTCTCTCGCTGGTCTTGGCTGCTCTTGAGCAACGGAGATCAGTTGAAGGGTCAGCTGGTGGCTGTAAGATCTGCTCAGCTGCGACAGCCCGTTTCTGTGGTCTCTGATCGTCGGTACACTGACTCTGAGCTGTTCACATGGAGTCTCAAGGTTCTACATAGCAGTGAGAAGGTGCAAGCCCCTGTGCACCATAACTTTCCAAGTCTCTTCTTGTGTCTCATTTGCTACATTCCCTTGGCAAAGTGTGTCACAAGGCCAAGTATAGATTTAAGAATGTCTTCTCCTCAATCAAAATGTAAATTTTGGGAAAGGAGATTGTAAGTTAAATTTTTATATTCCTTGTAATGAGCAGAATAGTACTGGGCTTATACAGTATATGGCCAATTGATCAAAAATGTTTGTACCTCCGTTATTTTTTCGTTGCAGCTTTGTTTCTTGAATATTTGCATTCCTCAAATTGATTAAGACGTGCTTTCCTCACGTCCCTGTATAATAACAAAGTTCGTTGAACAAAGAAGCTTTAATCAGCATGGTGGACATATGTTGTTCCTTGCATCTTTGTAAGTACAGAAAAGCCACCTGTCTCCTATCAAGTCTGGAAGGCCTGCTGTCCTCCTATCTTACTCCTGGAAATGGCATAGATCCAAATCACCAATAATCATCTTCTGACCTCAGTTATTTTTGGAATTTTTATTTTTAATGGCAAATAATAATTGTATATATTTATGGGGCACAATGTGATGTTCTGATATACTCATATTTAAACAGAAGGAATGATTATGCAAAGGTGATTAACATATCCAACCCCTCGCACACTTACTGAGAAGACTTAAAATCTACTCTTTTAGCAATTTTGAAATATAAACACATTATTATTAACTGTGGTCACCATGCTATCTAGCAGATCTCAAAACTTACTCTTTCTAACTGAAACTTTGTACCCTTTGATTAACATCTCTCCTTCCATACCCACGTCCTGCCTCTGATAACCACTATTCTACTGTCCACTTATGTAAGTTTGAACTATTTGCATTCCAGATATAAGTGAAATCACGCACTATTTATCTTTCTGTGTCTAGGCTGCAACTATTGAACCACAATGGGCATCTGAACTGAGCTGGGCCAAAGAGGCTTCATTTTAATATTTTCGCTAAAAATAATTAGGAAAAAGAAGCACTCTGTTCAAATCAAAACTAGAAAACTATAGACCTAAAACTTTGTCTTTTATAGAAGAATTTATACTTTTATTAATCTAATTTTTTTCAATCTTTCTCTTTTACCACTCTTAGCAGAAACAACTAGAAATTTAGCACCAAGGGAGGGAAAGAAAACAAAATTGAGTTCTGAAAATACTATGTGAATCCTAAGATTTGGTCATCCCTAAAATCTGAATATTTCAATTAAACCGTGAAACTCTTTTTGACTACTAATTCCCATTTGACCATTGACGGGTCATTGTAGCCTGACAGAATGGAAGCGATATTAACTGAGAGTTGAAAACGTATACTACTTTTGGTTCTGTCACTTTATAGCCATGGAGCCTTAGACCAATGAGTTGGATTGTGTCATCAAATTGGCACTAGTACTCCCACTGAAGGATGGGAATTACATTTTCCAGCAACCCTTTCCTGTATGGTTCTGAGTTAGAGTTGTCCAAGAAAGGAATTTTCATGTGATTTGGGAGGTAATTGTGAGGAATCCATTACTCTTGGAAGACCAGAGCAGTCACCTATGGTGAGAGACATGTACAAATGTCCCCGAGGGGCCCAGCTGGTCATTGCTCTCCTGCCTTATGTCCTCCTTGTCTTTTTGATCGCTCATCCCAAGCCCACTGTTACATGTTTGGCTGTGAGATTACATATGTGTTGCACCTCAGAACATAATACTCTAAATATATCTCCTTACCAAATAAGAAAACTACAGACCCAGAAGCTCACTCTGACCCTCTTCGGCCTTTCTTTGTGAGAGCTCACTCTAAAGAAATTCTCTGACTTACCTCATCTATAAGTAGGCAACAAGCCCCTCATTCCAGAGGTGTCCTGTCCTATATCCAGAAACCAAAAAGAATATAAACAGACAGGTCTTGCTGGGTCTCCCTGCCCCAACTAGTTTATTACCATTTGATCCAACCCTCTCAGTCGCATCAGACCTTTACCTGACAGTCCATTCCTCAGGGAGCCTTCGCATAAACATACACAATTTTCCTGACTCTTTGGCTCATCTCCCGTCATATGAAACTTTCATAATTAAATGTGTTGTGTTTTCATTTCGTTAATCTGTTTGTTGTTATAGGAACGACAACCCCAACTTTTTCAATAGAGGAAATCAAGGAAATCAATTTTCTCCCCTACAAAAGGAATGTATTCTCCAAAGGGGACAATTTCTACAAATGCCCTTTCCTACCGAGGCAAACATAGTTTCTTAATGTTTTTCAAGTTCTCACTTGGTTTTCCAGGGCCAGTGTTTCATGTGAAGCTGTTATTGATTGTATCTCGGATTCTCTACTTTCCTCTTCCAGACTTTCACTTAAATAGCTCCTCCACATTCACAAAGGTCTAATTTCTACATGAAATTCGTATTGCCAAAGTACCTGCACTAGCTTTGTTTTCTTTATGGACCTTGACTGATAAGGGCAGTTACTTACTCTTTTAAACTTTAGCCTCTTTGCCTGAAAGAAATGAGTTGTCTTTCCTTCCAGGGATAATGGGTGTGTAAAGTGTAAACGAATGGCATCATTAGAGCCTGGACATTGGTCCTCCAGAGCCAGGGCCTTTGGTTACAGACCTTTAAGGCTTTTCATATATAAACAAACCCTCAAAAGACAAAAGAGAAGGTAGTTTCTATTCTCAAGACAATGAGTGTATACCTTGGAAGTAAAACATTAAAAGACAACTGCTATTGAACTCTTTCTCCAGAACATGCTTCTTATCATTTACACTTTTTTTGCCTCTTTTCACTCCCAAAAGAATGATGATGTTTCCTTATTAATTACTGATAAACATTAAAGTATACTTTTTCTTATTATTCCCAACTAAATCTCACAACTCCTCCTCCTTCCATTTCAACTCACCGTTTTTACTCCATACTTATTCCTTTGCGTGAAGATACAAGAAGAAAAGAATTGTCAAAAACATCTATCAGATAGTCATTTTAAATGTTTTAGAGATTTATTTATATTTCTAAGCTTATTGTTTTTGTCTATGCAAAGCCCCTTACGTGGTTAATCAATGATTGCATATACATATAGATTAAAGCTACTACTCAGTTTTTTTTCTTAACAACAACTCTTTCATTAGTCGAGTAATAATAAACTAAACAGGAGTTGTTATGAAGAAAGAAATATTTTAACTTGAGCTTTAGCTCAGGATTGAGAATTACTGTTCTGATTGATTCAAGCACTTCTTTTTGTTTGTAATAAAGTATATAATGGGCATTCTCCAGTGAATGCGCCCTTGCTACGTAATGATTTCCATCAATGTATAATTAAAAGTGGATTTCCTTTTCCTTTTTGGATGCCGGGAGGGAGGGGCTGGTAAACCTGGTTAAAGAAGGGAGAACAAAGAGAACTTTCATGAGTTCCTCTGCAAACAGTCTATCAGTTACAATTCCTAGTGTTCGAATAGCAGTGCTATTCTAAAGAAGTTCTGGAATAAAAAAAGTCAAGCAGGGGTCCAAGGAAAATCCAACCCGCATGCCAACTAAAGGGAAGAAAGAAAAAGGCAGGGGAAAAACCCTATCTTTTGTTGTAAAAAGAACTAATGAAGCTGCTGTTAGAACTGTCCACAGGGACACCACAAGGCTGTACACCCACACGCATTGTTAAAATGCCAGTCACCCTGGTAATGGGAAGAGGAAGTGCTGCGGATTTAAGGAGGTGGTGGCATGCACGGCTTTCAGAGTCCAACTCAGGAAATCTTAGTGAGGGCACAGTCTGACCAGGGTTAACTCCCAGAAGCGAGTGGAAAAATGCATCTGGCTGTCTACTTCTGTCTTAAGGAAGAGATGGACTAGTGGGGGCGGGGGGGGGGGGGGAAATCCCATTGTCATTATAAATTGCTAATTAAATAATTATCAATTAGTGGGGCAGATAGAACTCATTCCAGTGTATTCCTTAGAGAGCTGTCAATAAAGAAAAATAGTAATTTTAATTTTTTCCCTTTACGCTATTCTTGGCTAGAGGTGCTAAATAGAGATACTATAGGATATATTCTATGTTAGATGTTTCACATAGGCTGTAAAGCATTAAGGATCAAAGATAAATATGAGCAAACATGAATTTTTATTATTATAGTTGTATGGCTTTATTTTATCTTAATAACTAAGGGATGGGGTCATTTTCCAAAGAACAAGATCATGTAGTATTTATTTTCCAGTAAGGAAAAAAATAATCCCAACACTAAATTTTCTAAAATATTCTTCGTGTAGAAAATATTTTAGGAAACAAAAATATAAACCAGTGGAGATTTTTTGTTTTTTTTGTTGTTGTTCGATTGTTTTTAATCAGAGATTGCATGTTTTAATCACAAAAATGTTTTACTTAACACTTTTAGGTAAATGCGCTCACTAACATTAGATAATTTTAAAACATGTAGCCATTTTAAAAAGCAATTAAGAGAAATTGGAAACATTCATAAGTAGTACAAAAATATATAAACATATACATATATGTATAAAGTAAATCTGTATGAGTTAAAATACCATATATATTCATATATATTCTTTATTTTGAACTTAGGACTGTAAGGACTTCAAGATGTTTGGTTTTCAGGGGATGAGATGTTTTTTGAAGCACAGATCAGGGGCCTTGTGCATAAACCAAACCCAAAGAATATAAAATCTGGAAAGATGGAAATTGAATTCCTAAGGAATCCAGTTCATTTAAATATGAATGAGTTTGTAGCCGTCCTGTTATATATGTAGATCATTTCTGCCTTTATAGAGAAATATGGGGCTCTGAACCACCCCAGTTGTCTCCTTTGTTATCTATGAATTTGAAAAGGGTTGTAAGCTTACTAAAACCTTCGGAAAATTCAGTAGCATGCTATGGAAAGCAACTAATAAGCAAAATAAATTTATTGTAGCAGCTAGGAAGGAAAACATTTTTCTTTCTGTTAGGATGCTTTCCACTGCAAATCTGCATAAAGTTCAATTTTGTCATGAAAATAATGATAACATTTAAAGTTTGACTTTAAATCCATTTATTTATACACGACAGCCATCTTGAATGCACAAACCCAGCACTGCTTATTATCTTCAGTTAATTACCTTACAACAGATAAAAGGTGTCTCTTTTAAGAGCCTGATGGCCCTTCTAGACAATAGTTTACTTTTGGGGACTCAGAATCAATTGACATCTCAAAAATCTTAAAAGAGCTTCATTATGGCCAGGTCCTTAATTTGATTTACTTTAAGGAATACTTAATGGTTAAAGGTCCTTACTGTGTTGTTTTATTGAATTCTTGTCCATGGTTCAAGATTGATCCACTTCAACCTTTCAGCAGGGAGTAGTTTTCTAGGGAGGCCCAGCAGGACTCCAAATCAATAAGGTTAAGAGATGTGGGGCCACACAGTCAGAGGTGATAGGACTGGCATTTCTGATGCCAATGAAGACAAGTTCTGATGTCACTTTTGTGCTGGCAACAATGTCATCCTTATTACCCAGAGCATACAGTTGTTACGTGTTAGAGGACTGTAAGCCACTCATTAATCTGAATTATTTTAAGAGAACAAGTTCACTTTTACTCTCCTCTCCATTACTGGTTTCCATGATTTCAGAAGTATCAGCTGCTCCCTTGTGTACAAAACAGTAGTATTCAGCTCTTTGTATCTCAGCATCCCTCAAAAGAAACCGATTGTACCCACAACATGTTGGTGAAAAATCTAGAAGGCATTTTGTCTGGAAAAACAACATTTTTTATGAAAACAACTCCTTATAAAGTGGTGGTTAGTCAATAAAAATACCTGAGAAACGCAAGTACGCATTCAAGAAAATCGGGGTTAGCTTAGTAGTCCATATAAAACAAACTGAAATATAAACTAGTTTAGAAAAGAACAGATAGTCAAGTTTCTTTCCTACTGTAGTCTCATCATTTAACTCTTCCCTTAAAAAGTCAGTAGAAAGCTGGCAATCCCTTTCAAATCAATACAAGTATACCATTTACAGTCATCTTGCAGGAATAAAGTCTGACTGCAAAGCAAACATATTCATTTCTTCCAATGCTTCCCATGAGTAAGCATAGAAATAAATAAATACATAAATGTTGCATAGGAATTGTTAGTAAGTAAGTAGTCTGAAAGTTTGCCCATATTTCTTGAAAGAAAGCTTAAGAATACAAATTATTTCAAATAATTACTATTGATTTCTCTGTACCAATTAAAGGAACTTCACTGTTACCACATCATTCGCACAGAAGGATCTATGTCTAAATTTTACAAACCCTCACAAATTTAAGAAAATAAACCAAACCCCAAAGAATAATTTAAAGTTTTAAGACTCCCAGAATTTCCTTGACAAGCTCTAATATGTTCATATATCCATCCTGGATGTATATCCCCTCTTAGCTTTCACCATTGGCTGATCTGCCACATTCTTAAAAGAAAAGATCACCAAAAACTTGGAAGCATCGTACAGTAACCATTATTTTCTTTGGACGAATTTTGCCAGGGGAGATGGAATGTGCATTGGTTAAGTAGAGCAGGAGATGGAATCATGATATTTTTCTTTATTGTTGCCTATACTCGTTAAACCTGGTAAGTAGTAAAACATACTCGATTAACTTCAAATGCTGCAGTGTGAAAGAAATCAGGTTTTTAAAATTACACTGGGACATTCTCCCTTAATTGAGTTGTGACCAGTTGGTATTGATCATTAGCCCTTCCTTAGACGAGGATGACGATGCTGGTGGTGATGATAATAAGAGAATTTGTTTTTGTGTCAAATGGATAAAAGTTTACGTAGTGGCCTTGTAACAACCCGGAAAAAGGTAACGGTAAACACGCTGGATTTCTAACTAATCTAAAAAGAGAGTTTCCTTAATTTTAAATTACTTTTTTATCGTCAAATTTGATATTCTAGTCAAACCTGTGCTGAAATTGGAATTGTTTGCTGAGGATAAATGCCATTTTTTTCCCCTTCTTAAAAGAGTGTCTATTAAACTTTTCTTTCAAGAGGAAAACAGTTCTTTTGCCATTTTTAAAAATTATGTCTAATTTGAATACATTAACATATTTTGTCTATAAAAATTAATTGTAGAAAGGGAATGATAACTAGGAAAGCAATTTAAATTGTGTATTTTATAAGAAGAGAGAGAGAAAAAAACTTTGTCATTCACGGGGCGGCTCAGTTAATTTGATGTGCTTTGATGTAAATTTGGGGGCTGTTTTAATTTCAAAACATATTTTTTCAGTTAATAAGGGAGACAAAAGAAACTTTCAACCAGCATCTCCACTTTGTTATCTCAGAATGTTTTGGCTTCTCAAATGTGAGAACATGATTGTTTTTATTTCCAGGAGGAGATAATAACACTGGAGTAATAAAAAAAGAGTCAAGGCAGCTTGCACAGCACAGGAAGTTCA
Source organism: Perodicticus potto (assembly GCA_963574655.1). Taxonomy (NCBI): domain Eukaryota; kingdom Metazoa; phylum Chordata; class Mammalia; order Primates; family Lorisidae; genus Perodicticus; species Perodicticus potto. Next base: position 8,858 of record CAUYRH010002949.1, read on the forward strand.
CAGCCAGAGACTTAATTTCTCACACAATGTGCTGTGCAATGGGCCCATTAACATAGATGAATAGGCTCTTTAAAGGTTTTTTTCCCCCTTCTTCTTCTTCTTCCAGATATGCAGCTGCCGCTGAATGGTGATATGTTAATAAGGTACTCGCTTGCCTATTCTTCAGGTACTCTGGCATTCTCTACCTAGGTAATCTCCATATAGGAAAAGCTATTAGAGGTCTGTATCTGCTGCCACACCTTCAATTATATTAACACCTGCACTGATAATCCAAGTAAGGTAAACTAGTAGGGGGCCTATGGCCTTAGTCCACCCCTTTTTTCCCTACAATGTTACATTTGGGGGGGGGGAGAAGGAGAAGAAAAAAAAGGAAAGTCACTTTTATTACACATCAGTGGGAACCTTCTGAAAAAGCTTTCATGCCTAGGAAATTGTTATTTCTTCAAACAGCTGACAGCTTGCAGAGGAAACTCTTAATGGAAACCCAGCTCCGGCATTGTTATGCATGGCTCTCATGTAGATTCAGGGGGTGGATTAAGTTAGCTTCCAAAGGGTCTATTGTGTGTAGCATTAATTTGCAGGGCTCTTGATATTTGAGTTGGAAGGTTTATAACCTCAGTGTTTACTTAAATGAACTACATCCTAGGTTTGTTTATTTCCATCTGCAGTCTCTTATTTCCTAGTAAATGTTACATTTATATTTGTTAACAGCCAGAATGTTGTTAAAAATCTGAAAGAAATAATTACACATGCTTAGAATCATTCATTCTAAAACCTTGATCCTTTTTTTCTCTAGGGTCAGCCTTCTCTGTTACATCTATACAAGATTATACAGATAAATCCATTTCTCAGGAATATTTATCCCACCTCGTAATATAGGAACACAACACCAGTTTAGAATGAATGTTTAATTATCGTCTATCTGATAGTGTTAACTTTCTGCAAAAGTAATCTGATTGCCTCTCATTTCTTTCAAAAAGCAATATTATCGATAGATGGCACTCCGAAACTTGTGCCCCTTACTTTCAGATGAACTAATCTGCTGTAGGATTGATTATTGCTTTCTTTTGTTACTGTTTGAATGGTTACTTGTAAAGCATCAGTTGCAATTTCCCAGTTGTGAATTTTTTTGAATGTTTCCAAATTGTTATTTGCAAACAAATTCTGTGTGGCGTTTTAGGTATAGGAATCTCATTAGTCTCATCTTCTAAGATTAAATTATTAATTTACAATCATACATTTTTTTAGCGCCACTCCTATCTCTATGCCTCCCCTTTTTTTCTCCCTGGGTCATACATTTTTTCAGCACTACTCCTATCTCTATGCCTTCCCTTTTTTTCTCCCTGGATTGCTACAATGAATTTAAAATTCAATATGAAAGGCCGGAAGCAAAAAAAAAAACAAAAAAAAACATGCCTGTTGGAATCAACCCTGGCCTTAATCTGGATTTAGGGGCTCAATTGAATAGAACTACATTTTTTTTGAACAACTGAAATTCTACTATTTAAAAACCCTTTTTATGGAATGCATATTAAATATTTTATTATACATTTTCTGCTTTTGGTTCGTAGCTTTAAATCTCATATAGATAATTTAAAACATAGCTATTCATGAATTACTTTTGTTAGCCTTTATATTTAATAGGTCCTGGGATAAACTGTTGAAATAATTTATCTTAGTCATCAGAGACCACGGCTCCAAGTGACTTTAGGTGGGCCTCTGAACCATTCTGGGCCTTACTTTTCCATCTGTAAAAATTGTTTGATCGCTAAAGTTTCTAAGCAATGAAGTTCGATGATTCTTACCTAAGTATATTACTTCTTTTTAAGAGAAATCCCAATAAAGCTGATATTCCTGGCCCTTCCCACTGCCACTAATCAGTTTGACAGGGTTGATAATTGCAAAAGTTACAACTATGACTATTTTTTTCACCTACTATCCATTCTTCTTTAAATTGTTTTTATTTCAAAGCTGGTGACTGGGAAAATCGTTGTTAAGAAAACTCGGAAATACCCAGCTGATAACATATTGGTTAGTTGCAGTGAAAACCTTGAGGCAAACTTCCAAGATTCGATTCCTTCCAAAGATCTGATCTGAAAGGTGGATTTTATACCACAGGTGTCTTGTTTTTGTTTTCATCTTCCAGTGTCTATACTGTTCCTATGTGTCCTGGAAGGCAATCCATCGAAAAATAGAATTTAATTGATTGATTCAGCAAATATTTCCTGAGTATTTATCTTATGCTGGGCCCTGTGCTGAGTACTGAGCATATACTACAAAAAAACTGGGCCTGCTCTTTGAAGCTTACTGGGCATAGTGCCTATGGGACTATAGACACGATGTGATGACTGCTTGCTGAATGAATGAAGACGCATATGTATGGATGGATATATGAATGAAGCAAACCATTCATGAACTTGCGGTTTGCATTAGGCAGGTATGTCATTAAGTTCAACTAATTTTAATAGTGATTTATTGAACACCTTCCTTGTAGGATTAGTATTATTTATTGGGGATATAAAAAAAAAGTAACAATTGATATAGGAAGGAGAAAGCAGTTACCCTATTTGTACTCTTAAGCATTTTTCAATAGATATAAATTCCAAGTGTTCTATATACTGAAGAGTGATTGATCTTAAAGTTATTATTGGAGTTGTACATAATCAAGTTGTTACGGTGTGGGGAGAACAACCAAACAGGAAAATAAGAGGTCCTCAAAGGCTACTCATAAGCTGAATAGAGAACTCTACAGCTCAGTGCATTGTGCCAAAAGAATAAGAAAAAGAGAAATCAATATTTAGTTATTGCTTAGAAAATAATAATCAATGATAATGACAATGACAATTGTTTTTTATACTGGACTTAGTGAATACAAAATGATGAATGTATTTATTACCTGATTAACTTTTTCCAAACTCCCTTTGAGGTAGGCATTATCTCCATTTTGCAAAGAAACATTAGGATAATGTTTCTCATTAGAAGAATGAGGTAGCTTGCCCAAGTCACAAAAATGGCAAATGGTTAGAATGGAAGTTTGAAGTCACATTTTCCTTACTCTTTACTCTCTCCTCTCACTTCCTGTGCTGCTGTTATCCTATTTTTGTGGTCAGAGCTCTCTAGCTATTTCAGGTCTGCTAGTTGCTAACTTTGTTCTTCTATAATTCCGTAGGAAACTGCTGGGTAGAAACATTAATTGCAGCTTAATGCAAGAACAGCTTTCAGGATTGCAATCCATCAAAGAGAATTTTATTAAGCTCTTGTCCAAAGTCTAGAAATACAACTTTTTCACAGAAATAGCTGTAGCAATTTATGAGACTTCTAATAGAATATGAAATATAAGACTAGTTCTTTAAAGTAAATATATGCTTATATAAATATACATACAGATAATATGTATATTTAATATTTATATGTATATTAAATATCACTGCAATGAGGTGAAAAAACTCATCATGATTAAATAGTGGACTTATGAAACTCGCAAAATGACCTGTTTGCATAATCACACCAGCATATCCTTACAGCAAGAAGCATGAGATTTTCTCAACCCAAACAAGAACTATAAGGGAGCAGGTAATTTTCTTATTCTCCTAAAAGCAAATATAATTCAGGGAAAGAAAGATGAGGAAAAACAGCTGCAACCAGACCGAGATGAGATGTCCATCCACTACTTTGACAACTGTAAAAACATATTTGATTCCTGATGTCATTCCAGGAGAGGCTGATACAGCCTGCTAGGGGGTTTGCAGACACTATTAGTCTCTTCTTGATTCTAGAGTGGACATGTCTTGTATATTACACTGGTAGGAACTTGCTATTACAGTTTGTCTATATTGTCATCATATATTCATAAATTGGTATGTATGCCAGGAAAAATCAGACCTACTTTCCATCAAAATTCTGTTGAAGATATTATGTTGAGTTTACGTGTTTTCTTTTATTACAAATAAGACTAAAGTTGGTAAGTGTTCTTGAAAGGGAGATATGTAGTATAAGGAGCAATTTCTATTTAGTATGAGAATGGCAGGATTACATATCTGTGAAGTTTAACAAGTGAGCATATTTTTCCCCTACCCACAACAAACTTTCCAGACCTATTTTTGATTTGGGGCCTCACTATAGTCGAAAGAAAGGCTGATTTGGTGTCCGATAGCTCTGGGAACAAATCCTTGCTATCGTAGTTGTGTGGTCGTAAAGAAGTACCTTAATTATTGGATGTCTGTCTCCTCTTATGGCAAATAAGGATGAAAATACCTACCTTTCAGGTTTATAGGAAGAGTTCAAGAAAATGTAAAAGAGGCGTTGAGCACAATGTTTGTACTAAATGTCAAATAAATGGCGATAACATTTTAGTAATGACCCGACGCCTAGAATATCATGACATCAGGGTAGAAGGAGAAAGAAGGCTATCAGTAAGGGAAAAGGCAATGCAATCGGCAAAGGAGGATTTAAAACGGCCAAAATTTGGAAGGGGAATAAAGAATTCCAAAGACCAAGGCATTAAAAGATGACTCCACTGAACAGAAAATTTTGTTCCCTTAGCACTCTGCTGCCGTCTGGAACTGTGCTTTATCAATAAATGCCCCACCAAAAGAGAAAAAGAAAAAGAAGTAATAATATAAAACTATGGGGAAAATGAAACGAAAGCAAGAAAATTAGATTCAAGATGAAACTTTTGTCAAAGAGCAATTGAACAATGCCAAAGGAACAATACGATAAAATAAAAACCCTGGGAAGTCTTAAGACGACGACAAAGGGGAAACAAAGAAACATGGGAAAGACAAGAAAAGCAAAACAAGCAGAGAATAAAGGACTGAAGTAACACGTGCTCAAGTCCGTAGGATGCACCCGACTCTACTTTTAATTCTGACTTCAAAAAGATAATCCGAACTGAGAAAAAGGACACATGATGTTAGAGAGCAATGATTTTTAAAATTCTCAAAACAAAATGCTTTGGTTCAAGCATGATGTATCTAACGCTGCTTTCAAATGCAAAAATTGGGGGGGTTTACTGTGGAGACACCACTGGATTTCTTTACAAAGTTACCTATCTGGGTACTAGAAATGAGAAACTGGTTGTTCACCCATCTACTCAATCAAAGAAAATAAATTTTTCAAAGTGCAGTTATATCAACAAATACAGTAGAGATCTTATCTAGCAAAACACCCCGTAAGCTTCATTTTGCTGCCAACACAGCAACAAAAATATTTCCAGCCACACATCATGCCACCTAAAAATTCTTTGGGGATGGATTTCTTCCTTGCTATAGCTAAGTGACGTGCATAGCTACTACAATCTTAAGGCAAGCAGACTTGTTTCCATTCACTTGTCGTTGCAATGAAGCATCTTCTCAGTATTTTTACTTTTTGCTATTTTTTTTTTCTGATTTCTCCAATTCAAAAATATCATCCTACCACCTTTTTTTTAGTTGTTAGATATCCCTGTGCTTGTGGCTACATTTCCTAGCATTGGAGAGATGATCTCATTAGCAAACTCGTTCTGCGCCTCCTTAACGCTGAGGCCCCTCGCCTGTGTTTGGAAGCAGCTCTCAGACCGCAGTGCAGGGACAGGGCGGGAGACATTGTCAGTGAGCACTAACTTCTCTTCCAGGGAGGTGGACGATGAAATCCGTGTCAGAACCACAGCCAGGCACGAGCGATGCACAGGTAATCTTTCTGTTTTCTGTAACCAGTTTGTGCAAGAATCATAAACATCCCTCTGGATCAGACAACTGGGTGGAAAAGGTTTGGAGTGGGCAGAGGTTCTGTGTAAAAATTGATTGGCAAGGACGTAAATTCACCAATTAGCTAGGGAATAAAGTGAGAAAAAAGGGGAAAAAAGGGGCTAAAAATATATGAAATAAAAGTGTTATGCACAATGAATAATATTTTTCTAGGATCGATATAAAAGGGAATATGATGGTGCCGGTCTTGTTATGTGAGAAGGTAACTGCAGGTTAATATCTAGACGTGGGAGGAGTTTTTGTCCTGAAATCTGTAAGTTGAAAGGACTTTAGAAACCATCTAGTTTATCATGAATGAGTGCATCTCATACTTTTCTTTCTTTCTTTTTTTTTTTTAAAGGGCTAGCTGCAAAGTTTTGGACAAGACCTCTGGATCAACTGGAAGCACAGTGTACCCAGGTGGTGGGTCTCGTCTGTGGCAATATATTTTTCTGTCTGTCCAATTGAATATGGCTGTAAAGGGAATAAAACCCCATGTAATCTCCAGCAGTGACAATTTAATCAGTTGTAGGAGGGGAAAAGAAGCAGGGTCCCCTCATTTTCATATTTGCATATTTGATTTTTGCATTGGAGAAGAGAGCTTTTGTCTTTATATTGCTTCCCATTCAACTCTAATATTTACCAATTTTATGAACGAATCTGGGCATGGGTGGGGAATGTGGAATCAAGCAGGTCTAAAAGAGACAAGAAAGGTTCCATTTCTGAAATTAAGCACTTCATGTTATGTGCTTTGTGTAATATTTTTCCCTGCAAAAAAATGTATGTGCCAAACACGGCTTGCATGTTCCTGGCTTCTGCACATGACGCCTCTGCTATTAACATTCAGACTTCCACCCAGAAAATGAAGGCAACTGTGTGGAGAACAATGCAAAGGATGGGGAATATACCATGATGCGATCCCCTTTTTATGTTAATATTTTTTTGAAGTGACAAACATTATAAAACGACTCTATTTCTAAGGAAGCAAAGTTTCTAAAATGCTTTATATACACAGGGGTCAGTTTTATATCAGGTGATCGAGGAGCAATAAATAGAGTTAAATGAATAAAACTCTCTTGTTTTTATAATTGACAGAATGATGGTATTGCCTATGATGTAATAACAGATTATGGGATCGATTATAATATGAATAAGATGCAAGTAATTTGAACTCATCGTCAATTGCCCTTGTGTCACTCCCATGAGTATATTAAAAATCTAGTCGACATGGTGAAGGATTTGAATGACGGGGACAAGGATAGTTGTTTCTTTATGCATCAATGCCTGCTAGTCTCCACTTGCGAATGCCCCAGAAGTATGTTGGGTGATTAAAAAGAAAATAAGGCTAGTTCTCTACTTGCTTAATGATTTAGAATTTCTTTGTAAAAAGCAAACTCTGAAACCAACATTTCACTAGAGAGGGAAAGAATAATGATTTTAATTCTACATACTTTTAGCAAAAGAATAAAAAAAGATTTTAAATGTTTTATATATTACATGGAATCTATGTATGTGTTTATAAACATATACCATATGTATATGTGTATGTTTACATATATATAAAGATGTGTCCTAAATGTTGCTCATGAAATTTTATGAGAAATAACTAAATTCATAATAATGAATAGATAAGCCATAGCATTTTATTAAAAAACAGAGCAGTGTGCCCTTTAAATTTATGTCCATGATAAGCAGACCAGTAGCAGTATATAGGCATCAGTAGATGACAGGTATAAAATCCTTTGGGGATGAGCACAGGTTCAGATCAAATTCAAGCACATAATATGTCAAGTTTTGAGTATGTTCTTGTTTATTTAAATCTGCACTTTAATGATCACCCTCTCAAAGAAGTTGCATATATATGAACATAGGATCCAATGATTATGTACTCAGATTAACTCAGTTTCTTTGAATATGGTCTAATGACTAATGCCCCCTCCCCCAAACACTGTAACTCCTCAGGGAAATATGCTGATGCCTCAGCACATTTTTCCCAAGGCCTAGAGAGTACTAGATACTCCAGGGAATGCCTAGAATCATGGATACTCTGCTGTACCTAGACACAAGTCCTGGGCTTTAATCACAATGGCTAGGTTCACACTAAAGCAATTACCCATATGATTGCTTTCTCTGGAGCCCAGCCTCCACAGTATCTTCCTTCAGGCAAGCTGACAACGCTGGATCTACTCAATGACACAGTGGGTTTGATTACCTACCTGGTAGCCATCTCCGAACGTGCGCTCACGAATGCACACTAGGAATGTACATCCCCAAACTATTTTCTAGAACTTGCCACTTCACAACCAACACTTTGAATTTAAATGATTGAGGTAAAATAATCGTTCCACAAACAAGTTAGAGTGGACAAGAATCAGAATGAAGATTGAGACTAAATCCAAATGATAATGATCTGTTGTATAGTTTCTTAACTGGACTCTTTGTTTTGTTCTTTTTGGCAGGGAACAGGAGTAGATTTACTTGGAAATATTAAAATGATAAAAATGAATATAACTTGTAGTAAAATGGGCAACTTTATAAAGAAACACGTGTGTAACTTTTAGCCATATCCTACGTTGCGACTTCAGTAGTCACTGCTGGACTTGATGACAAATGATAGGGGTGAAGAGGGTGTGATACCTTTCCTCCTCATCATAAAGGTCATGGCTGACACTCTTATCATAAAAGACAGGTTAACAAGACAAAAGCATAGCAAATTTATTTAATCAAAGTTTTAGGTGACATGGGAGGCATCAGAAATGAATACTGAAAGACTCAAGGGACAATTATCTTTAGGCTTAGATGCAGTGAAGAGTGGACAGTTGTGTAGAAATGGGATGAAAAAGGAATGATCTAATAGTAATAGACTGAGTGGGAAAACCCTGTCTATTTGGATTCTTCCTGGTCTCCCTCTCTGAGGGGTGTTCCTTCCTCCTGGGTATAGCTGAGGGCCCCTTCTGGCATGAGACTCTTGTGATCTTTCAGAAAATGTAGGTCAAAGAATTTTTTTATGGCCAACTCTTACACAGAAAGTGGGAGGGAGAGTAGAGGAATAATCCTAGGATCTAGGGTGTGCTTTGGAGAAAAGGGGTTCTAGTTTTTGTGACTTGCCCTGGGAAGAGGAATTCTGGTTTGTCAACTTGTTTTGGGGATCACGAGAGACCGGAGTACAGGAGAAGGTCAGTGAGACTTCGGTTCTAAGGCTTCTAAGACCTTCCAATGTCCTTTGGTTCGAAGAATGCAGCACACCAAAACACCCTACTTTGGAGTAACTTTTTCTGAACTCCAGTAATGTCAAATTTGAAGTATTTCTGAGCTCTAATAATATCCAATATAAAACTTTCTAGCAGACTCTTCTTGGTTTCCTAATGAAGAAGTTTTTGCTGTCATGTGATAGCATTTTTGATTACTCTCCATTAAAACTGTTTCTCCATAAGTAAGCAACTAAAAAATTTTCAACATTTCCCAAGCTTAAAATCAGAGTACCAATGCAACATCTGAGCAATACAAATTTTTCAATAGAATTATCATTTTCAGCACTTGTTTGTAATATCTTAAATATTCCCTGATGTGATTAAAATGTAATAGATAGCAAAGTACATATCCCCACATGTCTTAGTGCTAAGAAATGCGTGCTTCCAATATATATTGTCCAGAAATTTGGGAGACTGTAAACCTAACGAGCTGGGCTGTATCCCTATCTGGAATGCCAACATATATATCACAACGAAACACTTGCTAAAATAATGAGATTGGCTCCCAAACAGATGTTCATGATTTGGAAACCAAGAGTTGTTTTATCATCTTCAGCAAAAGAAATTGTACCCAGTGATACGACAGTCTTGATGATGCTCTTTAAAAGAAAAAGCACTTAATACAATTAAAATGAAGATTTTCTTTTTAAAGGTGTTAGGTTAATTTGTTTTGAATCAGAGAAAGCTGAACTTCTCAAAAACATTTTTTCTAGATTCTCTTTTTAAGTACCAAAATCTAATGCTTCTTTTATGTTCAAATATTTAGATGAATGACAATAATTTATCCAGTGACTTGGCAAATTGTGGCCCAACTGAAGTTTGCCATTGTCCTGGCTTCTCATGGTCAAAGCCAAATGCACTGAGAGTCTAGATCTGCTAAGAGCGTGTGAGGCACAGGAAGTAAAGCACCTGGGGAGGGGCAAATTCTCTCCCCATCCCTGACTGTGCAAACCGGATGTGATCAAAACATATTTGTTCTTGTATTCTACACAGCCCATCCATTTCATTTCTTTCTTCCTTTTTATACTGTCCTGAAAGAAAAATGGACATATATAAATAAACCTAAAGCCAGTAGTTATTAAAAAAGCACTTTTGTGTTGATATGGAGTATAATCACAGCCTGTTTGAGGGATGATGAAAAGATAAACCATCTTCCCAGTTGCTGTTGGTTGCGGTAGGAGAGGCTGTGTCTCCTGGCAGCCTGGAGCTCGCAGCTCGTTCCCCTTCTCCAGTCTATTCTTGGCTGTGGATTCCCCTGTGCTCTTTGTGCACTTTAAGTTTAATTTTGCATTTAAAAACTCAATTGGCTCATCTGTTAAGCATTAAGCAGCTCCCTTTTGAGCCACAGGGGGAGCCCTGGGAAAACCCACAGCTGCTGGAACATGAAAATGGGTTTAAAAAAACAAAACCATTTTGAAACTTTAAAGCATTTTAGCAGCAGTGGATTTCCCAATCCTTACCCCCCAAATGGTTCATCTGTTTAACTTTTATCTGGTATTGGAAAACACAAACCAGAGCATTAAATAGCCCTCAAATGACTTTTTGTTGAATACAAAATGAAAGTAAAAGCTAAGCAAGCCACGTGGGGAGATCTTTGAGAGAGCTATGGCCTGGAATACCTGCAATGTTCTCCCTCCCGTTACAGAAACATTTCTGAAAGCCAGTCATGCTGGCTGGGACCACAACTTTTCCCCTGCTCACATAGACGCCTTCCCCGTGGACCCTCCTTCCCCCCACCAAAGGGGACAAAACAAGTTCAAAACAAGTTCAAATCCAATTTATAACACAACAATAAAAACATTGAAAAAGTTACTAGGCTAGGGATATTAATGAAATGCTCAATGAAGATTTTAAGTTTCATAATGATTTGTTATTGACTAAAACCTCATGTTTGATTACAGTTCAATAGGTTCTATAAAAACGCAAATTGTTCTTTTCTTCTATGTTCCCCAAAGACTCCCCTAATTAGCCTGAAGTCTCCCGGTGGTAGGGCCCCAAGTCCCAGTGTCAGATACCAATTTCTTTGAATCATGGTAAAGTACTCCTTGTTGAAATAAAGATATTCTTTGGAAGGATGAAGACTTTCCTGTTAACACCTCATAGAGGCAAAAGTTCCACGTGGTAAAACAAAATCCTGTAACATTAAATAAACTGGAGATGAGAAAGGTATGCTTAAATCTTGGGATACTGCCCCTCAAAATTTCTTTGGGTTGGGTTGAGTCTACAAACAAAAGCTCAGCATAACCAAAGGACAGAGGTGTAGGCCCTGGAAAGTGGAAGGTAAGAAAAACCTAACATGTTCTGAGTCTCTACTAAGAGCAGGCATGGTTGAGGATAGGAAAGGGAAGGCCATGTGGTACCCACAAGGAAGCTGAAAAAACCCAAAAGAAATCCATCATTTAATTTCTGTGCATGACTCTTTCCCTGCGGAGACTCACTGAGCTCTTCTACATAATTCAACCCATAGAAATTGGAATAGCCCAAATGGATAAATGAAGTCCAGAGTACAATTTATTCAACATCATCAAGATACCAGTCCAATTTTTATCTCAATCTTCTTTGAAATGGCTAGAGAATAGATAGCCATTGAAAGATTGATCTTTAGTTTGTGGGGACACATTGATGAAAAGTTTTCTAAATTTTATTTATTTTTGCAATTTTTGGTGGAGGCTGGGTTTGAACCTGCCATCTCTGGTATATGGGGCTGGCACCCTACTGCTTTGAGCCACAGGAGCCACCCAAGTTTTCTAAACTTTAATTTAGAAATAAACTTTTTAATAAACATTGTATTCCTAAGTACTCAGTTTAAATTTTATTTCATTTTATTTCTCTCTCTTGATGTCTATCTTCCAATGTATCTACAAATTTACATACATATAAATAGATATAATGCTACAACGGGGGTAAATATAGGGTGTCTCAAAAATCACCCCTGAAGTCTCCATATATAAGGAAAATACAGTTCAGTACACCTTTATTTACAAAATAGTCATGACAAAATTTCACAAAGACATGGCTAACATGTATAGAATATTTTGTAAATACTGCAAATATGTAAAAATCTTTTAATGACTATTTTGTAAGTAAAGGTACATTTGGCTATGATTTGCCATTTTCTCTATGTATGGCGACTTTAGGGGTGACTTTTGCGATACTCATATTCTCTAGATTACTCAAATTTTATAATGCTATAAATAGAATTCTAAATAATTAAAACAATAATTTTCTGTATTAAAAAAGGGGGGACATAATATAGTGGGCAAATAATTACTACATATATTAGAACTTCGAGCCAAAAGCATATAGTGACAAATTCTGAAAATATAAAATATGAATTTAAGTAATAACTTTACAAGGACTAGAAAAGATACCAATTTTCTATATTGTCAAACTCAAATTTTAAAGTATCATATGGAGATATAGACTAAGGATAATATTGTAATACATGTTTACATATTGGAGAGGGAATTATTCTATTTTGTATTATCTTCAAAAATGTTTGCTGTTCACCGGGGGAGCAAGTCTTTATTGAACACCTATTTTGTGCCCACTAAAATGCTAGTTGATTAATATGTTATTTTCTGGGCCCAGCAACCCAGCAATAATGCCCGTGAACCATTTTCATATGGTTTAGTGTCAATGCCCAACTCTTACTTAGTTCATGACCTTTGAGCTGTTCCTCCTGCTGTTCTTCCTGCTGTTCTAAGTTTAAAGGAAGGAAGTTCAACAAAAATGCATAGAAAGAACTTTAATATTATATTAGGTAGAAGCTACAAACAAAATTACAGTTTGCCGTCAGCTTGTCCTATGAGATCTAGGGATAAACAATACTATTTTCTATAACCAAATAAAATCCATTTTAATATAGCCTAAGTCAAAAGAAGAAGGTTGCCTATGGTAGGAGACAGAACTAGACTCTAACAGTCTTGTTAGGACTCTTTCTTTTTCTCCGTCTCTGATTTTAGCATTTCTCTGGATAATGGCCACATTCTTTCTTCAGAAAGCATCCTTCATATCATCGGGGAGGAGAGTGGAGATTGGGTCATAGTATGTTTAGCATTTCCAGAAGGAAGAATGCTCCTCTTTTTGGCTTTAATATTAAGAATGCTAATAAAGGTTCTAATTACTCTGGCTCAGATAATACCCCTTCCTTCTGGATCAAGCACAATGACCGGGGGCTATGGCATTATTATAATCAAGCCAGGGTCAGTTGCACATTGCTATATTGTGATTGAATCTCACAAAAATCAGTTGGTTTAGGGAGGCACCTGTGGCTCAAAGGAGTAGGGCGCCAGCCCCATATACCAGTGGTGGCGGGTTCAAACCCGGCCCTGGCCAAAAAAAGCATAAAAAGAAAAAAAAAAATCAATTGCTTTAAATAAAGAAAAACGAGTACCTCACGGAAAGAGGAGGCATTAGTAGATAAAAGGAGGGAAGTTTCTAAGCAGGTGAAAACCAAAAAGGTCTATTATAAATTACGAGATAGTTTTGGGGAGGACCTCCAACTCTTCTTTACATTCATATACCCACATAAATATGCACACTCATTCACACATTGAGAATCATAGACTTTTAAAGTTAAAAGTTACTATTCTATCTGATCAAAATTTTCCATTTTACATATGAGAAGAGCCCCAAGGACTAATGCCACCATTTGTTCTATAGTTCTGACCTCTGGGTGAATAGTCTTCTTATTAGTTTATGTGACCTTATATATATGATGCCATATTCATACACCTGTATATGCTACGTATACACATGTGTACATTTGTGTGTGTGTGTGTGTGTGTGTGTGTATATATATATATATATATATATATATATATATATCAAGTCTTTTCTATATATTTTCTATGTTCCAGTAGAAAACATTTAAAATTTCTCAAGGGTTCAAATACATTCATAAAAACTTTCCAATAAATTTGAGATTTAAAGAAATTGGAATGAAACTACGATATAACCTCTGCAAATTGACCACCTAAGGGATTGTAATCTCTACTGGTGAACATATGGAAGTGGTCAACATAAGGAGCTTGGCCTACTGTGCTGATACGTATGTGTGGAGCATGTCCAGTCTATGTAAATTAGGTCAACTTAGAGTAGAGAGCCAGTCAGCTACGGAGGTTTTATTGTATGTTTGTCAGTCCATAACCAGGTTTTTATCACCTTGTGATTCCTTAGTATTTTCACATTGAATTTTGAGATTCATTCATTTATTAACAAATCTATACTTAATTCTGCAGTGCGTGTAGGGTGGAGCAAGGTGTTTTATTGTTGTTGTTGACTACCCAGTATTCATACCCTTTCCCTAATTTAAGAGCATCATTCATTTTGTGGACACTATCAGGAGGTGGAAATATGTTTCTTGCCATAAGAGAAAGAGAGAAAAGTTTTACGTGTTATCACACTAGATTTTAAAAGTCTAGCTCTCTAGAAGTAGAGTGGGAACATACGAGATTGTCTTGACCATTAAAAAGTTGATCATTCAACTTTCTGATTCTGATTCAACTTTGCTTCTTCAAGTACCTTTTGTAAAGTCTTGTATGACAGCCCTTTAAGATCTATCTCAGAATCTATGGTGAACACAAAAATGACAGTGGATAGTTTTAACAGGAAGGGACTATACTGTCATTGTATGGATAAAAAGGCTGAGGAACCAGATTCTGACGTTGAGTGCAAATCAAGCAAAACCAGACACCTGAGAACCCAGCCAAAATTCCAGTGTCACGTGAGTCTACTTAGAGCATTACTGCTATCCCCGTGCCCCTAAGAATCCTGTTCTCAGTACTACCTCGCCACCATTGGCCACTCCCCACTGTGAATATTCTCTTGCAGCCCTGGTGCTTGGTACCTAATGGAAAGTCTGCAACATAAGAGAAACAAAACATGATAAATACACAATAGTGGCCATATCTCTCTCTCTTCCACTTTTTTATTTTTTATTTTTTTGCCTTTGTGTCATTAGAGTCTACATTTGGGGACAGTTCTTCAATTTTATTTTATAACCCATCAGTGCAGCTCTTTTTAAACACACTCTCCACATCCATTCTACATTCCTTTTTCATAGTATTCCTTTCTTGCTTTGTGGGAGAAAAACTGTCTCAAACTTTGCTGAAGGTCCCGGTTAGCACACATGTACTAATTACTCCAAATTATTTCTTTGCCTTGTGACCACCGTTGTCTATTTATCTTGTTTCATTTCTTTTATGTTTCAGACTTTCCCTGAGGTACTAGGTGATTCTTGGTTGTTTATTCATATTTAAAAATAAGCCAAGAGAAATCTGAGTGCATGTTGGACACGAGTAGGGTTCTGCAATTGGTAGGATTTCCTTTTTGGTAAGTAGGCTGAGAACTAGTAATTCTGCTCTGAGACTTCTAAATCTCTTAGTTTACCTTCAGTATTTTTTTAAATTCTTTTATAAAAAAGCTTGAACTTTCCTTTTGGGCTATGAGCATGTGATTGCTGAAGAAGAAAGATCATTCAGGATACAGACGTCCCTGCTTTCAGCCTTCTCTTGACTCTCTCCCTAGGTACTGGGTTTCTTTTTTTTTTTTAAATAAATTTATTAAATCATAATTGTGTACATTGGTGCAATCATAGGGCAGAATGTGCTTCATATACAATCAGAAACATTTTGATCGGGTACTGGGTTTCTTGAAGCCTGTTACCTTTTGGAGTTCCGTCAGGCCAATCTGTTCCATCGTTGCTAATAACCCCTAACACATGTATTACAGATTGTGTTTTTCTGTGTTCTGGCTAATTGGCAAACACTCTACCAACTGTTCACTCTTCAACAATTTATGGAAGTTTTAAAGATGCTCTTTTCTTATATTCCATTATTGCTTTCAAATTGATCTCTCTTATTTTTATTGATTTTTAAGAAAATAAATACCTGTAAATAGCTAGGCCTGCACAAATAGGTTTCTAAAGGCACATATTCATTATGTTGAAAACACACAATTTTAAAATCCTAAAAAATCATGTATACAATTGACATTGGTTTAATGCATCTATTCTCCTGGGATCCTGGAAATAATCAATAATTATTTTGTGCTTGTAACTTAAATCCAAATAATAAAATCCCATTTTAAGCACTTAACTAAGGTATTTTATACTTAATTTATTTTTGTTTACTGTGAAATGTGGTAAATACATGTAATAAACACCAATGTATTATGTACCCAATGCTATCAAA
The DNA here is from genome assembly GCA_963574655.1 of Perodicticus potto. NCBI lineage: Eukaryota > Metazoa > Chordata > Mammalia > Primates > Lorisidae > Perodicticus > Perodicticus potto. The sequence continues at coordinate 25,028 of CAUYRH010002949.1, forward strand.
TTCTAATGTTTAGAAAAAGTCCTTCAAAGTATTTTGCAAAGTAAAATATTTCAAATCTAGCTAAATCCTCAATGGAATTTATACCCTAAAGACCCCTCCTTCTTCACAGATAGTAATTTTCTTGAATCTTGTTCATTATCCTATCAATGTTTTACTCTTCTTATTACAAAAGAGATCATCATAATGATATTAAAGACTAATAGGTATAAATCACATTAAAAGTGTCATTTTATCCCTTGTTTCTGTTCAAAATATAATTTATAATATTCCATGTATCACTGGTTCATTGTTTTAATTAATTGATTGATTGATTGATTTCAAGAGATGGTCTCACACTATTTCTTGGGTTGGAACGCAGTGGCATCATCATTGCCTAATGCACCCTGACACTCCTGGCCTCAAGCGAACCTCTTGCCTCAGGCTGCCAAGAAGCTGAAACTATAGGCATTCACCACCATGCCCAGCAGATTTTCTTTTTAATTTTTATTTTTGTAGAGACAGAGTCTCACTCTGCTGCCCAGGCTGGTCTTTAACTTCAGCCTTCAAGCAATCCTCCTGCCTCAGCCTCCCAAAGTGCTAGGATTACAGGCATGAACCAGACCAGCTTAGTCTGTTTCATTCTTTAGACCTTTATAACATTTCATTCTATGAGTAAGCAAAAATATAGTTTAAAAATACATTCTTCTGATGAATATTAAGATTGTTTCCTTTATTTACTATTAAATAAACCTTACTGTGAGTATTCTTATGATTACAATAGAGTTTCCCTAGCAAATCTGTAGAAGAGGAATTTCTTGATAAACCTTACAAATTCTCTGGAAAATAGTGCAGTGGTTAAAAACACCTAAACATACACTTATTATAAACTTCAATAATTGCACTGCTAGGTGTTTGTACATTTATATGCACATACAAAAAGCTGTACATTGTTACTCAAATTAGCTCTGCTTCTAACAGTACGAAACTAGAAACAACCAAAATGTCCCTCAATAAGTCAATGGTTAAACACATGATACTAGTACCTCTATACCATGGAATATTACTCAGCAATAAAAGAAAATAAACTTTGATACAATAACTTGAATGGATTTCAAGGGCACTATGACAAGTGAAAAAAGCCAGTTTTAAAAGCTCACATCTTGTACGATTTCATTTATGTAACATTACTGAAATGACAAAATTACAGAGATGAAAAATCAATTACAAATTGCAGGGTTTAAAGCTGGTGGGTCGGGATGGGGTGAACGTAACTCTATGAGGTAGCACAGGGAGACCTTTGTGATGATGGAACAACTCTGTACCTTCAGTACAGTGGTGGTTACATAAACCGCTACATGTGATAAAATAGTATAGAACTAAACATGCATCATGTCTGTCAATTTCCTGGCTTTTATATGGCACTATAGTTTTTAAAATGTAGCCATTTTGGGAAACTGGGGGAAAGGTATAGGGGACCTTTTGGTGTTACCTCTACAACTTTCTGTGAATCAATAATTATTTCAAAATTAAAAAAGCTTAAAAAAATACTGCAGTGAGCGTTCTTGTGATCACACATGAGAGTTTCTCTAGAGAAAATATACAGAAGAGAAATTGATCGACTTTATAAATGGCCATGCCATTCTCTTCTACTATAAGCAATGAATGAAATTGTCTGTTTCTAAAACTTATTGTCAAAATTTGGCCTTATTAAACCTTTCTAACTTATGACAATCTGACAGATATTTGATTATATTTCATTATTGTTTTCCTGGTGCTTTCTTAAATGCTAGTTAGTACAAGCATCTTTTCACCCCCTTATTGGCCACTTTGATTCTTAATTTTCATATCCTTTAGCCAATTTTGTGATGGATTCTGTAAAATTTTATTATTGATTTGTACTGATCCATTTTTGGTTTGCATGTGATCAAAATATATTTTCCATTCTGCTGCATTGTTTTTAAAATGAGACTTACGAAAATGAATTTATGTAAGTAAATCTATTTCTGTTAATGCAAATATTTTCCATTTCTGTTAATACAAATTTGCCTAAAATTGTTTTTAAAAGTGTTGATTTTGACTCCTCATTATATATAGGTATCTATTCGTTTGTGTATGATGTGATCAGGCCTATAACTAACTATACCTACCCATCTCTATCATTCATCCAGCTTTCCCTATACCATTTTGTCAGTTATTCATACTTTTTCCTCTGATTTATCACATGTCAATTTTTATATGCACAAATGTGTGTTAAAATGTATGTTATTGGATTCTCTATTCCTTTCCCTGTCTTCCCCATGCATGAATATCACACTATATTAGCTTCTATGGCCCTCTAGTGACCATTGGTAGCTGAGTAGGCAAGTTACCCATAGTCCTTCACTGTTCATTTTCAATCTTTTTTGTCTCTCTTTTGCCCTTTGCTTTTCCAGTATAAGCATATTTATCACTTTTCTTAACCTATGTTGGAATTTTGATTGTACTCGTATGAAATTTGCAGATTACAATTTATATAATTGCCATTATGGAAAAATAAATCTCTGCATTTTATTTTCATATTAAGAAGTGTTACAATTATTACTTCCAAACAATTATAAAAGTAACACATTAAGTTGAATTTAAAATACCATAAGGATTAGTTTAGTTTTTATAGTGTTGGTGTACAAGTAGCTTAGATTTTTTAAAAAAAATTAGAATTCAACAAGTTTTTTATGACTTTGTTTACATCAGAAGAGAATTAAAATAAATGTAGCCAACTAACAATCAGTATCTTCTCACATGTCTTTAAATGAAAATCCATTTAAATGGTTAAAAGTTGAGTGTAAAAATTAAACAATTTGACAACAAGGACCTTAACTCTTTAAAACAAATGTCAGAAAACATAGAGTAATAATACAATAAATCTGTTCTTTATGAGGAAGAATAGAAAGTATTTATTAAAGTTTATTTACACCATTTGCCTTAGATAAGATACTTTGCTTCCTGAGTTTGCTTTACTCAAACATGAATCTTTTATTATAGAAACTTTTTATTTCTAATTTTGTTTCCTTTCTTGAAGAAGCAACTGGGAATTTATGTTATTGTTTCCATAAGATCTTTGTGATATTGAGTTTTTTGATCCATGAACATGGTATATTTTTCTAAATAGAAATTTTTTTGATGTCTTTCAATATCTTGAAATTTTTTCATAAATAATTTATTTAGATTTATTTCTAAGTAATGTTTGTTTTCCTTTCTGTAGGACACAAAATCTATATTTTTTTCTAATTAGTATTCACTAGTGTAAGAATAACATGGATTCTTGCATATGATCTAGAAAACTTGATGAATTTGTTTACTGATATTGTAATAATATAAATAGCATTGTTATAGTATATAAGTTCTTTAGAGTTGCCTTGGGAGACAATCGGATAGTTTGCCAGTAGAGACAGTTGTGTAATTTGTAAATCTTTCATAAATTGCTTTTTAAATAATTTGAAGCCTTAATTACAAGCATATAATTTCATTATTTTTTATCTTCTGAGTATATTTTTAGTTTTATTATTGTGACATTCCATTTTTATTATTATTTATCACTTCTGACTTAATCAATTACTAACATATATTAAACTCCATTACCAGGCATTGCTCTAAATTCTATACATGTATTTAATCACATAATCCTCATAGACCCAGTAGACAAATGCTATTATTATCCTATTACTATTTAAAGAGACAATGAAAGCATAGAGAGGTGAAGAAATTTGCCCAAAGTGGCACAGCTAACACATGGCAAGGCTGAAATACAACCCCAGGGAATCTTGTTTCAGAATCTGTACCATACACTTGACATTAATATTCCTACAAAAGTTTCCTTTTGAGAAACATGTTCCTGTTATCTCTTTTTCCATTTCTTCATTTTCTGTGTGATTTTGGAATGATGTTATTACAGTTATGCAACATATTTTAAACTATACCAACAACCTTCAGCTTTGAAGGGGATCTGCAGCCAAGTGCTAAAGTATATAAATCACTGGTGGGCTGATGACACATTTCATCACTTTGTGTTTGCCATCCTAAAACTTTTACCTTTTTGCTTCTTGTTATATGGAATAATCAATTCCTCATGGTTAAGCTACTTTGGTTAGTTGTTTTGTCATTTGTAGCTATAAGTATTCTCGTTGTTCATTTTTCCTAATGTGTTCATGTTCTCTTAATGGTTGGTCTTGAATAAGTCCAAGACTTGTGGAGAAACTCTCTAGATAGGGACAGCATTTGGGGTGATAAGTGACCTTGGAAGAGATGCTTTTTGGGGTGAGGAGAAAGGAAATGTGCAACAGAAACCACGAGTTCTATTTTGGACTTGGTAGTGTTGTTTTACATATTTAAAGGAAAATATCAAATAGGGAGTAAATATCTGACCCTATGATTCTGAGATGGCATCTGGAATGACCACAAACAATTAGAAGTAATTTGCATAAAATCAATACATGTTTATGTGGGAATGGATGTTTACTTAAAGAGATAGTCAAGCCACTGAGAATATTTTAAAAATATCTATATCCTTTATTGTCAATAACATGTCAATTACACTGAAGATATCAAATTATACAGTTAATACTAAACATTCAGTAAAATTTCTTTTTCATGCTACTCCATCCCCATCAGGTCCACCTCTTCTTAAACATTTCTTCTTTAGCAATTTTTCTTAAAACATTTCAGTCATTTTCCACTTCACTCAGAGAAGTATAAAAAAGCTTTCATGTAAAAGATAAAACTATATTGTTCCCAACAAATACATTTGACTTTTCTCTTCTCCTTCCTGTCTACCTAATATTTTATTATGAAAATACCACTCTTTTCCTCTGTAGTAGTCCCCTTATTTCCTTTAGGTCATTTGTTGTTTTCTTCCCCTTTCTATCAATTCTATAAAGAATTTCAGAATAGCAGAGTTTTGGATCGCATGGAAGGGGACAATGGGAATGGAGAGTAAGGACCGAGAGTGGATGAGAGGGTAACATGTGCAGAAAAGGTATGTGAGTAATCATTCTTTGTCCCTTTAGGTAGGATTTTGATGCCCGGGATGACAGTCGCTCTCTCTTTCTTTCTTTCTTTGTTTATTTCTTTATTTCTTTTTCTTTCCTTTTTTCCTTGGTTCTTTGCTTGCTTCCTCCCTCCCTCCTTCCCTCCTTCCTTCCTACTTTTCTTCTTTCTTCTTTTTCTTTCTCCTTCCTTCCTTCCCTCCTTCCCTTTTCTTTCTTTCCTTTCCTTTTTTTTTTTTTTTTTTTGACAGAGTCTCAACTTTCTTGCCACCAGTATAGTGCCATGGCATCACAGCTCACAGCAACCTCAGACTTTTGGACTCAAGTGATTCTCTTGCCTTAGCCTCCCAAGTAGCTCGGACTACGGGCACCCACCACAATGCCCGGCTATTTTTAGACACAGGGGTCTCGATCTAGCTCAGGCTGGTTTCCAACTCGTGAGTTTAGGCAACCCCCCCACCCCCCAGGCTCCCAGTTCTGGGATGACAGGCCTGAGCCACACACCTAGCTCTAGGATGAGAACGTTTCAAGAAGGAAAGTGGCTTTTTATCAGTTGACTACTGCTGAAAGGAGCTTTAAAAAATGATCTTTGAATTTGGTAACTTCCTCAAGAGTTGTTTTGGTGAGAGGATGCGGGTGGAACCAGACTGGGGTGTGTTAAAGAGGGGAAGGAATGGGGAGGAAATGGAGTATGGGAGAACAGCTCACCCACTGGGAAAGTTTAGCTCAGTGGGAGAGCAGAGAGATGGGCAGGAGCTGTGGGGACAGGACCAGACTGGTGATTATTTAGAAATTGGCGTGACAGTTCAATTTATAAAAGCTGGGCTTGACTATACAGGGGAGAAAAGGAGAAAATACTCAGAGTGTTCCAGGACGCAGCAGCAGAAAGTAGAAATCACAACGCAGAGGGAGGGATTGCCTCAGGGTATCTCAAGATACATTCTGAACCAAAATATTTAGGAGAGAAAGGGTTGCATGGACAGAGGTGGTATGCTTGTCGCTTCTCAGATTTTAGAAATTTAAGACTGTTACAGTGAATTTTGATTACTGTGTTCCGATTATTTATTTGTTCCTTATACTTGTTTTTACACATCATAAAACTCTTTGAAAATGTTGATCTATGATTTAAAAAGGGCTGCCATTCCAATGTTTTTCTAGGACATGGAAAATAATAGTTCAACTAACTATTTGTTGTAATAATAAAGACCAGAAGCAAAAACCAAAGGCCAGGATCTTAGAGTCTTTCATGTTGACCTCTGTTCTGTGATGAACTTTAAAATCTGTTTTACATCAGATGCTGCAGGAAATAGGATAGGAGAACATGGGAAAATAATATATCCTGCTAAGGTTGCCTGGGTCCAGCGGGATTGGTGATGTTACCGAAGAGAAACAAATAGCAGTTGGGGAGGGTTTTTGGTATGAGTGAAAAGACTTTGATGTCAGTTGATTTTTAAAAACCGAAAGAAAGATGAAGATTTCAGCATGAAAATATCAAAACAAAACCCAGATTGACCAAGGGAATGTTCAAGAAGGAAAGTCGGAAGAAAGTGAGTATCAGGACAGCCACAGAGCATAAAAATATCAGTATTTTATTAGAATTCATGCCAATCACTTAAAAAATTTCTTTAGTCACATAAAATTTTAAACAACCTTTGCAAAAAAAAAAAAAGAATGTGTGATAAATTCAGAAGAATAAGCTTTGTAAATGATAAATTGTTCAGAGCCCACTTTTGGATGAATACTCTCTATTTCAATAAATTTTTAAATACTCTCCTTTTGCTTTGTAAAAAACGTCTTTCGACAAAGTTGTTTTCACAAAACTAGCTTTTCTAGTTTTTAATCCTCCTTTCCATGCCTGTCATTGATTTCAAAACTGTTAATTAGTTTGATGTCCTTTACTGAAAGGGTCAAAACATTGCTAATTGACAAGTATTTCGATGAATGTAGTATGGTGATAATTACAGGTATAAGTAAACACGTGTACAACTGCAAATACATAGTCACAGAGTTTAGCTGGATGAAGCAACATTTTACATGCTCTGGTGAAAACTATTTCCTTATGTTACGCTGCACTCAACATAAGGGTCATGTCTGTGAGGCCAAAATATTTCATTCTACCTAACACATAGATCTTTCCAGCGTTTGTATCTCAATTTCTTCTTTCGCTCTAGGACATGAAGTTAGTGAAAAGGAGCACAGTATACACGGAGTCTTACTGTCCACCGGGTGATACAACCACATCATACACGATTACTTTCAAGTGTTACATGTTTTATGCAGCCTTTCTGAAGCTCCTTCTCCCATCAAAACTAATTTTTTTCTCCCTTGCTCTTCCAGCCTGGAAAAAGGAAAAAAATGAATCCAAACTACTCCATTGATTATTGATTAAAAATTTTTTTATATGTATGCATAATTTTAAATATTTATAGTTTTTTTCTTTGGTAGGATAAGACTCATTTGTCTTCATTGCTTTCATTGCAGTGATTTGCTAATCAATGTTGCATTAGGAGGGATATGAAACAAATCAATAATCAAAACCTGAGTAGAATAGAACTGTACATTTTAAACTGATAAATAAAATGGGATTAACATCAAGATAAAAAGACCGAGAAATCTTTTCATAATTAAAAAATTAACTTGATGTGAATTTCAAATAAGTATATGTTGGTTTTGTTTTTCTGACATTATTTCACAATTTTCTACTAAGGGGAATATGGGGAAAAGAAAAGAAACAATATTCAGCAGGGTACTGGTGAAATTTATTAAATGTAGAATATTAATGTCTTCATATAGTGATTAAGAAAATGCCATGAAGGCTATCTCTAACAGTATGATCAAAGTATTTCTGATTGTATATGAAGTCAGCACATTGTGCCCCATGATTGCACCAATGTACACAATTATGATTTAATAAAATTATTTAAAAAAAGAAAAGAAACAATATTCTTAAAAAATTATTTAATTTGTGTATGCAGATTCAAGTCTTTAAAACATTCTGACACTGAGCTGATTTTGAAAACTAATCATCGTTCATGTTAAAAAAGTTTAAATTGCCAGTTTAAGCCTGTTAAAATATTTTTATTGCATTCTTAGTAATTTCCCTTGGAAGCATTTCTAAAGGCTCAGAAAAACATTTACAATTTTATAAAATCTTTTAAATTAATTTATAACTTAGCTATGAGCCTCTTTTTGGGAGACTCAAAACAGTGGGTGACCTTATATCCATAATGTATATGCTTAAATGTTTTATTACAACCAAGTGAATTACGCTGGAATTACTTAACCTTAGGTATCCCATTTTACTTAACTGCAGACTGTTTGGCCTTTTACTTAAACCAGTTTATCTGCATTTTAAACAATCGCAAGTTTACTTTTGTGTGTTCTCTTTTGATTCATTTTCAACTGTAGAATGGCTCCAATTAGGAAACGAGAAAAATACTGATCAAATTTAGCAATTATTATTGGCATTTTAATCCATCAGATGTCTAAGAAAAGTAATATTTCCACATCATCTTGATAAGTGAGATATCATATCTTTAGCCCCTTGTGTACCCAGCGTTGCATCCTCTTGGTCAGCCTTTAAAAAAAAAAACAAAACCCAAAACTCATTGTTGCTATGGCAACCAACTTTGAGCAGGTGTAATGTGCCAGCGCATTGCCTCAGCCATAGCTATTTTTTACTTTCTGTCTCCAGGTGAACTTGCATTAATTTTTACTTCTATTTGCTTTCTTATACATGCTTTAAGGACTTTACATTTTCCTCTGGGTAGCAATTCAATTGAATTCATACCATGAGCTCATTGCTCACTTTTTAGTTAGAATTTAATTTTAGTCCCAAATTAACCCACCAATTACTTGTCTTCCAGATATCTCATTGAATATTTTCCTGCATTTTGAACTGAAAAATTTTATTGCCTGAAAAAAGTAGCATGGATTATTTCTGACTGGGAGTCTTCACTGACATTTTCCTTATGCAGTAGATTACATGGTTGTCCTTATAAAATGTCCGTCCATATACTGAAAAATTTCTACATTAACAAGATATTACATTGAAACTCTTTCTACCTCAAGTTTGTCTGAGGTCACACGCACAAAAAAAGATCAGTGGCAAGTGCTTTCACATTCCACTGCGAGAGCCTCTGCCAAGTTACATAAGTCTTGCAGAGAAAACCCTGAAAATCAGTTTTATAAGTACCTTGAGGGTCAACCACCCCCAACACATAAAAACTGTAGACTCAGACTTCCACCTGGGATAAATTAACAAACTGGGGTTGGGGGAGGCTTTTATGGAAAGAATTGTTGACCTTGAGCACTATCCTTCCTGTGCGGAAGGATGAGCAGTGCTTCGAATATGGTATCCCATGGAAGAGACTGTATTGAAATAGCTCAGCTTGAGATGTGTCCTTCGAGTATCACACACACTCCTGAGAAATCCAAAGAGTATAAATTGTATGAAGCTCCTGTGTCACCAGCATAAAGGAGGATTGTGGATTGTAAGAGCATTTCCCCTGACGACGTGCATTTCCCATTGTAAAGGCTACATTGGTGGTGTGTCACCTAAGACTGCCATTCACTCCACTGGCTCTGTCACAACATAGGAAAACTAATCAAAGATAACCTTTCCAAGCCACTTATGTCTCCCATGGGATTATAAACTGAAAAAGAAGATTAAATATAAAATTAATCAGTTGATCCAGATGAAATATTCTTATTAATATGCATACTAAACACATATTACTTTGAGATCATGTTAAAACTCCCTTTAACCTTTAGAAGGATGTCTTCTCTCCCCTGCAACAGTAGAGGTCATCACCACGAATTAGATCCAGTGCAATGAATATTGTCAGAATCAGACCTATCACGCCAGGATAGGTTCTTCAAGTGCAGCTTGGCTATGCTGAATTCCAATTATTTATATCTAAATAAATAATAATCAGCCCTCCAGTGGGCTGATTTCTGATGCTTGTTGAGTACGGTTTTTAAATCGTGAGACACTCCTGCCACCACAGTTATCTTATGCAGCCATTTTTGCCTATGGGTTTTTTTTTTTTTTTTTGGTATCTTTCAGGATTTTTCCTTAAAAGTTTTAATCACTTTCCCCCTCAATGTCCTATGTCTGTTTTTAAGAACCTAAATAAAGTGTCCTGTAGTTGTGTGCCAGGGAAATGTACACATATCCACCCTTCTTGTGATAATATGAAATGATAAAGTGCCTATGTGACGAGACGAAGTCAGATGAATGATCTAGGTAGGCATTGTGTTGGGTGACTATTGACCTTTAATAAAAGCACTGCAACATTAGGACAGCTGATCCGATAACCAAGAAGGTTAGTAAGTGACTAAGGGGTGGGTAGCATGCACCTTGAGGATATGCTACAGAAAGGGCGCATGGCCCAGGTGACGGTAAAACTGCCTGTGATTTCATCATGCTATTTTAGAATGTCTTGCTATTTAAAACTTATGAATGTTTTATTTCTGGACTTTTCCACTTCATGTGCTCAGACCATGGTTGACCACAGGTATTTGAAACCACAGATGAGGACAGACTACTGTGTGTTCACTTCATCTTCTTCATCCAAACTTGTTTCCTAGCCTTAGAATTTCCATGTAGGCCTTGAAGTATAATCATGCTAAGTGCATAAGCATTTGTAAAACTAAATGTCTTTAGAACACAAGTACCTTTTACATCTCCTGAATTCAGAATATCTATACCCACTTTTGAGTTTCAGCTTACCGCAGTCTTTGCTTTCTCTTTGCATATATGCATAGGTGGCCATGATTGCTGAGGCCATAGCTCCTATAGGTAGGGTATTGTGTTGTTCTTTCCCATTTCCACCAAAGCCATTAATCTTTTTTAATCAATTTCAGATTTCATTCCTCTGTTAAAGGGCCTGTTAAAAAAAGGGGTAGTTATTTACCAAAAAGTTGAAACATCTAGAAGAGAAACAAAGCCATCAGAACTGATGAGTTTCTCTTTGGCTTTCTTCCAGCATTCTCCTTGATCTCTTCTCATGTCCAATTCTCCTCCTGACCTGCATCACAGATGTCTACAATTACATTTTGTCCCGAGATTCTGAAACCTATTCAGGCTGGGCAGGGTGGCTCATTACTGTAATCCTAGCACTTTGGGAAGCTGAGGCTGGTGCATTGTTTGAACAACAGTCAGACGCCATCTCTACTAAAAATAGAAAAACAAAACAAACCAACAAACTAACGAACAAAAACTAGCTAAGTGTTGTGGCAGGCTCCTGTAGTCCTAGCTACTCGGGAGGCTGAGGCAAGAGAATTGTTTGAGTTTAAGAGTCTGTGAGCTCTGATGACACCACAGCACTCTACCCAGAGCAACAGAGTGAGACTCTGTCTAAAAAACAAAACAAACAAACAAAACAACAACAACAACGAAACCAAAATAAAAACCTATTCAGACACAGTCTTCCAATAGTTAGGTCTCAAGCAATTCAAAATAACCTTTCCCTTTTCCTCAATAACGTCAGATCTTATCAAGATGTTGTAGAATTATTTGGTTAAAAATTCACATTTAGATATCAAACATGGGCAGGAAATCTCCAGGAAGCATTTAACCATTTGTTTATTTATTTTTGAGACAGGGTTCAACTCTTTTACCTCAGCTAGATTGCAGAGGCATCCGCCCTGCTGACAACAACCTCAAACTCCTAGGTTCAGGCGACCTTCCTGCCTCAGCCTAACCAATTGCTGGGACTACAGGCACCTGTCCTAACTGCTGGTTAATTTTTTGTATCTTTAGTAGACTGGTTCCAGTCTTTTGTTCAGGCTGGTCTCGATCTCCTGAGGTCAAGGAATCTGACTGCTTCAGCCTCCTAGGATTACAAATCTGAGCCACTGCACCCAGCCAATAGGTTTCATTTTAATTAGATATGCTGATGTATCTCTGTATTCCATTCCCTCCCTTTGAACATTCAGTGATGTGATATAGTCTTCTTTTTGAAAGAATAGGACATGAGCATCACATACTCTTTTTGTATGTCCAAGTTGGTGATTCTCAAATTACTGAAGTTCTTCATGAATATTTTATTGGTCTGTGAAAAAAATGAGAAAAGTTCACATTGCAGAACTATAATGTATTCTGTAAATTCTGTCCTGTTTTAATGAAATAATGATTATGGTAGGGACTAGTCTTATTTCTTTATCTTGTCAAACCATACTCTCTCTGTAGAATGCTAAATAAAAAAAAGTCTGAGGCAAGAGAATCGCTTAAACCCAAGAGTTTGTGATTGCTGTGAGCTGTGACACCACTGCACTCTACAGAGGGCAACATAGTGAAACTGTCTCAAAAAAAAAAAAATCAAATCTCCAAATTTCAAAGTCTTGCAACACAATATAATCTGAGCTCTTTGTGGGGGGTCCTTGTTTCCATTATATCACTACTTTATTTCAAAGTATCTATCATACTATACTGCTCATTATTTGGAGAATTCACTCATGAAGTATATAAAATAAACTAAGTCTTTTAATGCTATTTTGAATTTATGCTGTAGTGAATCTGTATTAGCAGAATTCCTATCAACATGATATGTGATAAATTCTACTTCATATAAACTTTAGACTATGGTATAGATTTACTCATAATACTTTCTGTTTATTTCCATTTGGAATTTCATTCACTTGGTCCTAGAGACTCAACATGATGATCTAAATTGTCTGTCTTTCCATACATCCATACCTTCTCTAGAATACTATCCCTTAAAACTTTCTAATGCTGTTCTAAAACAGATGTGTGGCCATTGAAATTTGTCCTCTTCCTCTAGCTGACTAGTTTCTTATCTATATGTATAAATTGAACTAAATTTAACTAAAAGACAAGGGGGTTTAATTTAAAATTCCTGTGGCTCATTACTCATTACCATTACCATAGTGCTGGAAGCACATTTCGGGCAGTGTCTCTTCAGCTCTAGGTAAGTTGAAAATCCACGGCACTTCTTGTTAACAATGACTGTTGTTCCCCTGAGATACTTAACATGTGACCTGAAGAAATATCTGTGATATAATATATACCTTACTCTGCATTTAGTATACTTTTGTGTTTTCTCTAATTTAATAATTATATCTCTATCATTTAACTTTTTCCAGGTGAGCTACCTTTTCTTTCTTCTAAAAGAAACTTCATTCCTTTAGTAGAACACTGACACCATGACAGAGACATTTCTCCCTTTTGCGATCATTTTAAGACTTGCTTTTTTTTCTTCATTTCAGCGAGTTTTATCCTGTAACAGTTGGAACAAAAAGTTCTCACTTGTGTATTCCCCTTAAACTTGCTCTTTATCTTTCACTTCTACTGGGTATGTTTGTCATTTCCTCCTGGTGGAAAGAAGAGTTGCATCCTCCTGGTTCCCCCCTCACATGTGGAAGTGCTTGACAGTGACGATGTTTAATGCAGACTCTCCGTGCAGAGCAAACGCACAGATCAGACTGTGGTTATGAAAATCACAACACATATATCCAGTTTATTTATATCAATGCATTAATGAATAGCAAAGTTACTTAGCAAAGGTCAGTATCAGTGACTAAAATGTTGGAGGGGCAACCATATCTTCTTTGTCAGTTGTAGTTAAATAATAATGCATATATGCAAATTTCTGCTGCCGGTATATGTGGCCTTTGATCATTAATGACAAAAGGACAGGACTGGAGCATAAGATGGCCATGTTAAAACATGGCGTCTCAGTGCCATTAAAACACAGGTAAAAGACCTTGAGAGTCAAGAACTTGAGTTCAACCGTCCTTCAGCCTCAAAAACCTCCCAGTTCATGGACTCAGAGTCCATCTCAGGCTCTTCATTGCTTCTGTGCCAGTGTATACCTTGTCCTTTAAATTATTGATAATCTCTAGGATTATTATGCTTTGTATTTTATTTTCCTAGACTAAGAAAGATAGATTATTTTTATGTCCAAATAAATGCTATGCATCTATGCTATCATAAACGTTCATAGCTGGCAGTGTAACATTGTGGCTTCATTTTAAACATATCTTTCATTCTGTCTAACATACATTCTCTATGCATTAAGCATATTTACCACTATTTTTTAAATTAACCACTTGATAAATATTTTGTATACTCAAATTCTGAAGTTTTACTGATGGCATTTAGAGAATATCTGTGTTCTGACTATCAAATAGATTTGCACTTATGATGATGAGTAATCAAAATTATGAAGACCTGGCACATTTATATAAAAAGTGAAGGTAATAAGTAATTTCAGAATTATGAGGATATCAAGAAGCTAGTTTTCTTAACTCAAATATTTTCTTTCCAGTTATGTTACTTCAGCAATACAGTGTTTATTCGTATTCATTTCTGAAACTAAACAGATCTTTCTTCCCGAGTGGGAAATATTAGAAGATAATTTTCAAACAAACAGGTAAAATCACAACTCTGTTATGATACAAAATTAGCACATGTCAAAAATTTTGACTCATTAATTAGTAAGGGAACAAAACTGGTTCAGTGAAAACTCTGTCTCAGATTTATAGTCAGGTAAGAAATACCTTTACATAATGATGTAAAACTGGAAAAATTTGGTCAACATGTACAAGTTGATATATGCTGGTCAAATGCATTCCACCAGCTGGAATATCATAGACAGAAATTATTTACAGCACTACTAGTTCTATAGGAATTAATGTCTATACAAAGTTGTCAAAATAGACTGTCAAAGACAAAATAAAGTAAGGAGTGATCCCCAGAGGCTATGGTGTCCCGCTGAAAACATATACAGTAGTCTCTTTTTCCCATTTCAAAGTCTTCCATAATTTAGCTCTCAATTAAGGATAGAACCTAGATTCGCCCATAGGGTTTTATAAAAATACAAATGTCTAGGCCTTACTTCAAACTTACTGAATCTATTTACATCATATCATTTATTCTTTGTATATTATATAAGTAATGTTTAGGAATTACTTATGAAAATTATGCTCATCCATTGTTAAATACTAGGTATAATATTCCCTGACTTTTTAAAAATGGGCTTTAATTAGTTATCCTAGGGGCAGTTTTTCTAAAATTATTTTTGGAATGTTTTCATTATCATGTTTTTCACCGTGCAGAAAACAACCAAACTTCTTGTCACTTACAAATTCTTTTTATGATCTTTCATTAGTCCTTTCAGATTTGAAAATGTTAGTAGCAAATTAACAATAGCCATGAAGTCTCTATGAGTCCTAAATCGTCTTTGTTTGACTCTCTCTGATGACTCTCTCGTAGCTATCAGAGGCTTTGTCTTTGGCAGAGAAAGACTTTAACTCGGACGTGGAAGGTCCTTTTCTTTTCCAACACTATGGGAAAGGACTGTACCAAGTACACGGCCAACAGTTCAGAGAGTGAACTCCTAGAAAGGCTCCTGATTATATTACTTAGATAACTTATAGGCGGGGTTGAATCAGAACAGAACAGCTTCATAAGACGTCTAACCCAGTAGCTCGTAAGATATTACAGTTTATTGGGTTCTATTGTTATCTGAAATAAAAAATTTTAGAA
Organism: Perodicticus potto; assembly: GCA_963574655.1. Classification (NCBI taxonomy): domain Eukaryota; kingdom Metazoa; phylum Chordata; class Mammalia; order Primates; family Lorisidae; genus Perodicticus; species Perodicticus potto. Next base: position 40,541 of record CAUYRH010002949.1, read on the forward strand.
CAATACTCGATTTTGGGGGTACGATACAAAATTATTAAAGTTATTTAAGAATTTCTTAGGGCCTCTAGAAATATGAAGTTTCTTTTCATATTTATTCAGTTCTTTACATAGACATGAATCGCTATATTAATACTCAGCACAAATAAAGTTAGCTGCTCATCATAAAAAGAAAAATATGATATAAATTAGTAGATAATGAAGGAACCCAACCTACATTGTAGTGTAGGACAGAAATCAGGGAAGCTTACCAAAGAAAGGAATTTTTTCCCCTGAGGTTCTATGAATGAATGGATTCAGTAGCTTTCCAAAGAGAATTTAAGAGCACAAGACTGGGTAGGGAGAAAAGCAGAAGTGATCAATAAGTGAAAGATGGCTGACAAATCTGAAAAGTGGTGATCGGGGAGAAGATTAGTGAGATGGTAACGTAACTTATCAAACAACCATTGAAATTATTTAGACAGAGGGTAAATTAGCAGCTTTGTAGTTTAAAAGCACCACTTGGACAATTCTGTGATGATTGGATTATAGGTAGTGATTTTATGAACCAACGTGACTAGGTCAGAACATATCCAGATATTTGATTAGATATCATTCTGGGTGTGCCCATGAGCACTTTTGGAGGTGAGATTAACATTTAAATCAGTAGATTGAGTAAAGACGACTGTCCTTCTTAATCTCATGGCCCTCATCCAATCCCTTAATGGCCTGGATAGAAAAAAAGGCTGAGTAAGGGAGGATTTGCACTCTGTACCTAAATGAGCTGGGAAATGAGTCTTCTGCCCTCAGATCGGGACTTATTCCATCTACTGTTCTGCTTCTGAGGCCTTTGGGCTCAGACTAGAGCAATATCATTAGCTCCTCTGGGTCTTTACCTTACCAGCCCAGATCTTGGACTTTTCACTCTCCATAATCATGAGTCAATTTCTTATAGTAAATCATTAATTTATGTAAGTATAAATGTGAACAAAAACATAGCCCCTTCCCATTGGCTCTGTTTCTCTGGAGAACCCAGACTAAAACAGGCAGAAAAAGTGGCTACAGAAAGATCTTCAGTAGACTAACTTCAGTTAGGAGATGATGGTGACTTGGACTGCAGTGACTGAGTTTATGAGGAAGAGCCATGTATGAATTTGGGAGAGAGTTAACAGGCAAAATTGACAGGATTTGATGATAGAAAGACTTGGGTGTGAGAGAGAGAAAGTGTCAGAGTTGACTCATGGACGGTGATGTCACTAGTTAGGTCAGATTGGGAAGATCACAGTGTAGTTTTGGGTCTTAGAGATGCCATGTGGATGTGTCCAAAAGGCAGGTCTAGCCTGAAGATAGAAATTAGTGAGTCTTTCTCTCTAGATGCAAAGTGAAACCATGGTCTTGAACAAGCTGTCTTTAGGGTGAGATAATATGATTAGAAAGAAAAAGAAGACTAAGACTGAGCCTTAAAGAATGTCCACACGTAATAACTGGGCACAAGATAAGGAGGGAAAAGAGAATTAAAAGAAAAAGTACTCAGAGAGATCAGAGAAAGACAAGCAAAGTTTGGCATCACAAATGATAAGAGAAAAGTGCTTTGGATGAAGACGGAATATTGACAGAACAAACCATGCTGAAAAGTGAGGTGAAGACGAAGATTTATTTCTATGTTAATGCTCTTGTTAACCTTAGGTAAATTTTGGCAAGAGCTTTTTGGCTGAAGGAGCTTTTTGGCTGAAGCTGGCAGTCAAAAAAGGCCAGAAACGACCTCAGTCAGAAGTTTGATTGTAAAGAGCAAAGCCAAACTTGGCTTGTCTTTTTCTTATCTTTCTGGATACTTTTTAAAAATTCTCTTTTCCCTGCTTATCTCGTGCTCAGTTATCAAATGTGGATACTACTTAGCATAGATGTACATCATGGGGAAGTTATTAAAAATTAAGCTGGGAGCAACTTGAGCACATTTAAACATGGATAGAGAGGATTTGCTTGCGAGGAAGAGCTAGAATACACAAAGAATGTAACTAAGAATGGAGAGTTGCTTAGAATGTTGTCGGCAAATCATTAGGAATCAGAGGGTGATTACAAGTGGGTGGGCCCCTGTATTTATAATGTATGTTGTATTTTTAGGTCAGCTTTTCACAATTTTTAATTAGATGTAATTTCTTTTCTCATTATATATAAACATACATTCATTCTTAATTTTGTATTCTGTATGATTCTGTACGTAATTCTGTATGATTGTTCTTGAAATGCAGCTCTCCTAATTCTGTAAACATTAGGCCACATATATGCTAGATCCACCCCTTTTTGGAGCTCAATATGTGATTAACTCAATCATGCTTTTCAATCGAACTTACTAAAAGAGCAGAATTTACCAAGTGAACATATTTCCTCTGCCATTATTTCTAGAATCCATTTTCCTTCTTCTAATGATCTGTTATTATTGTTTGGGTTAACTTCCCTTTAAGCAGAACTAAGTACAGTATTTTACAGGAATCTTCCAGAGAACAGTTTTCCTGGAGGTTTTCTTTAACACACAATGGCAATTATGTAAGCTCAGCCAGATCTTTGAAAGTTAAAGATCTGGCGCCCCAGTTCAGTAGTTTCAGAGGCAAGATACCCCCATGCTGTCACGATTTGCTGGTACCTAAGCAGCAGGAGGGATGGAAAGAGAAAGAGCACTGGGTGGGTTCATCAACCAGAGAGGAGGAACTTGGATGCCCGATCCAAAATGCTGGCTGATGTTTTCAAAATGCGATGGCAGCAGAGAGATCTGCTGTATCATTCATGCCCGTGATTTGATTTGTAAATATAGATACTCTTACGCCTAAGATTCAGCTCAGTCTGCAGAGTAACATCAGCAAGTTCTGACCTCCACAGCTGACCACCACCCCACATTAAGCACCTCTTTAAGTTGACCTAATTTCATAGACTGGACACATACTAGACTCAGATAGGCCTCGTCCCTTATGTTGACCACTTGCATATGCTGACAAGTTTGTTACAGTCCCTTGGGTGGTCAACTTACAGACATGCCACTGTGTCTTTCAGACACTGCAGACGTGGCCGAGGACTCCTGCTCCTACGTCCAGATGCCTTTCAGGATTGACGTTTTCTCTGCAAGGCCGCCGCTGGGAAAGGCCCAAGAAAATTTCACGTCCTCCTCTCTCTCTAAAACTTGCTTTCTCTAGTCCTTATTCACCTGAGGTCTTTCCTAATCCTCATTTACTTTATCCAGTGAAAGTAAAGGAGGAAATGAGGAATGTTTAATGGGAACTTCACTTAGGAATGTTATTTGAAAGCAGTTTAAGCTTCTAATTAAAGTACCGTATATTTGTTTTGTAAAAAACTTTGGAACAGAGTAAAAGGAAACCGTACTGACCAATCTACGAGGGCTAACAGCAATGTATGTAAAAAATGAAGTACTGAATAGGCATGGCCATAGTTATGATTTATCTGTGTATTTATCTTTCTATTTAATTATCATCCTACTTAGCATAATCACGATGCCTGTGAGTGTTACAGCATCAGTCCTTGGCTGAACCTTTCTTGCTCCTTCCCCTTCCCTTCCTTGTCCTAACACCTCTAGGCTATTTGTCAAGTCTCCAACTTATCCTTGTCTTCCCAGTGTTTACACTGTCTGCTCCACAGAAAGTGAGTACATTGACTTCATATGTGTAGAATTTTTAAACCCTATTATATCTAATGAACACTACTATATGAAATGTTTTATCATATTTTTCATTAATACTTAAACATGTATTTCAATATGTCGATCCTAAAATAATGAACTGTAAATATTTTTTTTGAAAAAATAACGCATTTTTTCTTTTTGAAAAAAGAATGCATAAAAGAAATGCATTCTTTTTTTGCCCTATAAGATATACATACATATTAAAACCTCAAAACATTAGACAAGTGTGAACACCCATGCTTTAAATTTTGAAGTATTGCATAGTTTATTTCTTTAGTTAATTACCTGTTCATTGAAGCAATGTCACGTGTATTAGTAAGGACTCTTTGGAACCCTTAAGTCAACTTAGGAGATGACAAAAAAAAAATTATAGTTTCATGTATTTAAAATTCTAGCACTAAATCAGGCCTACTTCAGACACACTTGGATCCTGAGTGTCAAATTATCAAATTATGCCATTTACAGTTACTCTTGACCTCCCCTGCCCCCACTGGCTTCTCTCTTTCTTGTTTTTCTCCTTTCATCTTATTCCTTTTTCTGCTGCTTTTCAATGTCGATCTTGCTTGTCCTAAAGATTGTTTACTTCAGGTATGTGATATGCAATATTATTTTTGAATCATTATACATGTGTGTAAAATTTTCTACCTGATCTAACATTGAATTGTGAGTACAATTTATTTAAAATAACACCATGAGAATTTCTTTGTCACGAAATATTCCATGAAAAATTTTTAACCCAGCCCATTTTTTAAACTATTATTTTATACCTTTCGTGCTTTAAAAACCTCTTCTATTATTATTGGAGGAACATTATTTTTTAAATTAAAATATATTGCCTTCTTTTTGGCTTATACTTCACATAGAGATTTTTTTTTCCAATGAGGAAATTTAAGAAGAATATAGAGGCTGAAGAGTAATAATACCTAGTTACGCTATTCTTTGCATATGAAAATGGCAGTCCTGACCTGCCATTAGGTGGGGGCACTTATGGCTATGATAGATTTTTCTGGATCCATCTGCTTTTCCTTCTAGGCACCCCAGGCTTCTCAGGACGGAAGGTGTAATCAGCAGCCTCAGAACAGAGCAGCGCTAATGAGGATGACCCTGACCTTGTGAGAATAGTGTTCTGACCCTCTGACCCAAACCAAAATAGAAAAGCTGAGCAGTACATTTAAGAGTAACTTTGGAATTAGTTCCATGAGTATAAAGATAAATGAGAAAATAAATTCTACTCACAAGTAGAGAGACTTAGATAATTGTATGATATTTGAAACATAAAACTTAAACTGAAAACTATTACACTGGTAAATTGAATTACATTGTCATTCCTTTTAACTAACATCAGAATTACCTTTCCTTTAATGTTTCCTTAGTTAATAAGAACCAAATTATATTATAATAATTAAAGCTATTAAAAATGCTTTAAGCCTTTTTTTCTTTTTAAAGAATGCATTTATTATCTTTTCATTAGGTCTATTTGAAGCATACACTAAAATTGTACTATTTTTGGAAATTTTGAAGAACCATTTTCATCAATTGATATATATTTAGATTATCACTGAGGAGTATCAAACGTTCTTTCCCACTAGTTATGAAGATGACCCTCTTCAATCTGTAGTTAGATACCTACTATGTAGTTTATCTTTATTAATTTTGATATTTCTGAATCACTATCTTAAATCTGTGTTACTATAATGTTTTCCTAGTAAATTCATTAATATTTTAATTATCTAATGGTGTATGGAAACTCTTATAGCAAAAATTTTATATGTGCTATCCCTATATACATAATAAGCAAAAACATACAGAAGGAAATTATTGTTCAGCTCTGTTTATCTATTTCTTTTTTTGGTAAGAAGTTGAATAAATTCTCATGATAAATCATAGGCCTGAAGAGGCAACATATTTTTGTGGTCATTGAAATAAGAAAAAGAACTGTGAGCTGCTCCGAGGAGAAAAAAGATATAATCCTTTAAAAAAGAAAAGAATTGCCCCATGAGTCCTGGTTTCACCAACCTATTTGTACAGATTATGTTTTTTTTTCCCCCAGAATGGAAGCACTAGCTCTGGGTTGCCTAACAGAGTATGAAGGCAAAATAATTTTGACCATAGATATCAACTTTCAGATAAGACATAAAACCAGAGTCTTGGTGCTTTCTGGAAGAGTGGAGACACTAACTCCAATGTCCTGGGCAACTTTCAATTTGGGTAATTGCATTCTGCTGCCTTTAGAGGCCCCTGGTTGGTTCAGTTGGATGAGAAGATCCTGTTCATTGCCTGAACAGTTACAGAATGGGGCTGTGCTCTGGGAACTGGTTGCTGGGCTTGTTCTTTAGATGAGTGAATGTCAACATTGCAACACACACATGCAAATAAGTATGTGAGTGTTGATCTGAAACCTCCATAAGGTTGGCATGCTTCTCGTTATTTTCATGTAACTAGATTCCATTGATTCACTGATATCACGGAAATGTGTCTCCTTTTTGTCAGAAATATTCCAGTTATTGAAGAAGGCAATTATTACTTAATTTTTGAATTTCGATTATATTAAAACTAAAGCCATATGCACGGAAGAAAAGAATAATTTGTGGAGCAGAAATGGTGTGTTGGATGTGCCATCTCGTGGCTCTAGGGACAGTCCAATTGGTAAACACATTACGGTGCCTTACATTAAGAAAGCTCAACACATGTGCAGCAATTTTTAAAGGAGATTTCCAGTAACCTCTAACTACTTCAGGTTACCACTGACAATAAGAAGAGTAGGATTTTAGAAGTCTCCCTAAAGAGAGTAATAGCAGGATTTAGTTCCTAGTGGATTACAGCCCACATTATGAAACTACTGCACATTTGGCACAATTATGCACCACTGGCAGCCTTTTCTCAAAGGAAGCCTCATGTTAAATGAACACTTAGAATCATTTTGGAACTCATGCATCTTGCAGCTAACACTGTGCTAAGTTACGCAGCGAACACTGTGCCCATCTGGAAGAGAGAGGATATCAGGGTTGCAGTATCATCAGTCCTTTCCCCTTAAAAGCTTTGATTTCATTAAAAGTGACCTGTCAAAGTGCTGTAGAAAATGAGATACTTTACAAAATGTGCTGAATAGGACAGAGGGGCATTCAGTACATAAATTACCATCTTTCCCATTGTTGTTTTTAAGATTTTCCAGGATCAGGCAGGTTGGTTGAATTTCTCCTTCGGTGTCCCATGAGGCCAGTCTAGATGATATTCAGTGTTCACCGACAGCCTGAGTAATACATCTTTGCAGTCCACTAGCCCTTATTCTCCGGTCTGTGTTTGGGGTGGTAAGTGATCAGAAGAGAATTTGGAACTCTCAAAAACAAAACGCAGGCTTTAATTTTCTTCCAGAACTAAATATTTAGGGAACTTAATTTCAAAAGATGAAGCCAGTGTTATTTCATACTGTTACTACTGTGATCACATAAAAGTGCTTTAAAAACTTTGTAAAAAGTATTTTACAAAAAAAAGTAATTACACTACTGCATATTATGAATTCTAGCCCAAGCCACCTTGCCATAATATTTTCTTGGAACATGGTACAAAATGTGAATAAGACCCTTGCAAAGAAAACCAATTAGGCAAAGTTCAAACTGAATATTACCTATCAAAATCTTCTGGAGCTACTTTTCAGAGATGATTTATTTAATTTAGTTTTTTTGGAATGATTTACTTTTACTTAATTCACAGTGCCTGGAACTTGGTTGTCTAGCTTCCAACTCAAATTCATAAAGCACAAAGGACAAGGGGTGCTAATACCAAGTCTATGAGTATTGGCACAAAATGATAGCTTTCAAAATATCAACAACTGCAGCAGCCTGTCAATCTTATGGTTTCTCTTGTCATAGTAAATTCCAGGAAGGGGTAAAGTAAAATACTCTTGGCCACCAAGATTCATATTTTACTTTTTAAACTACAGAGTTGGAGTTGTCATGCAACTTTATATATGTTTTACTCAACATTTCTAATCTCAATTTAGGTTATCAGTCTGTTCTTTAGGTTATTTAAAAATTCAGTAAGAATAGTACTATTTCCCTGGTTTCTTGTACCATCAATGAATCCCCAGCGATTAAAAAAAATTTAAAAAAGGAAGAATAGTACTATTTCATAGTTACAGATTGGGCAAAGTTGAATTTTATATTTTGACAGATTCTGAGCATATCACTATCTATATAACCTTATTTTTATTTAACTTGAGTAAAATAAAACTAATGATCTTAATAAGCAACATTACATTTGAAAGGTCAGGAGGTTGTTTATATTTTGGAAATTTTTTGTCATTTAAATTAATTAAACTTTAAATTGTTGATAATTTTATGATGAATGTTCAACTGTTCTGAGAATGAACTTATCCAGAAGTTTTCAATGTTCAAGGTTCTAAGTGGCTTATATTATGCTCTGCAAAATATTTTGTCTTCCTTTTTTTTCAAATTTGTTTAATAGATCCTAGGAGATGGTAAATTAAAAACACAAAACAAAAATATGCCTCCATATTTATTTGCTTTTATCTTATATTCTATTAATTTTGAAAATATAGACCAAAAATTATAAGCAAGTTTATGCTTATTCATAATTTATGTTGTAATGTATGTATGTTGTATTCATCATTTTGATTTGAAACATTTATTTGTATCTGAATTATTAATTATGGTTGCTTGATGAATTCCTTAGATTGTCTTTTTCTAACTTACAAAACACAAATTTGCATTATTATATTAATAATTACAAAATTAAGTCACAAATGCATGCTATTGTACATAATATAAGAACTAAGAAGTTACTAAAATAATAAATAGAAGTGTATATGTAATCTTCCTTACCCTTCTTAAGTAGCCACTTTGAAGTTTGGAGTTTAAATATCTTTGTATATGTTACATATTATATATTTATTTTACATGTATGAATGCATTTTTTTCATGGATGGATTTACTATATATGTAAGATTTTAAAACTATAAATGTGTTTCAGTGATTTCATATCATTGCATATACATCTTATGTTTGTTTTTTTGTTTTTTGAGTTTTTCGAGACACAGTTTCACTATGTCACCCTATGTAGAGTGCTGTGCGTCCCAACTCACAGCAACCTCCAACTCTTGGGCTTAAGTGATTCTCTTGCCTCAACCTCCTAAGTGGCTGGGACTACAGGTGTCCGCTACAATGCTCAGCTGTTTTTTTTTGTTGCATTTGTCATTGATTTTAGCTGGCCTGGGCTGGGTTTGAACTTGCCAGCATTGGTGTATGTGTCTAGCACCCTACCCACTTAGCTATGGATGCTGCCTCTAATTTTTGTTTTAAACCACTACATAGTTTGAGGTTTATGTTTATAGTATATGAGTAAATATGATATTTACTTTTAATTACCTTACAATAAACATTTAAAATTGTGATAGTTGCCCTCTCTAAACCTGTGTCAATTAATATTTTCTTTCTCCAATATATAAGGATGCAAGTTTTTCACAAACTGGCCAACTGAAAAATATTATTTTTAAAACATTCTCTAACCCAACAGGCAGAAAATGATTACATATTTGTTTTATTTCTTAAGCCTTTGTTGCTAACTGAATAGTGCACATCTTTTCATATACCACGTATATTTATTTGAACTACCTATTGATATACTTTTAAATTTATATTTTAAGTAAGCACTGAGTATTGGTTAACATTTCTAATTCTACCTTCTAAATAAGAAAAATACCTAGTTTACTCCTTCCCTTAATTTAACTCATCTTTGTGTTTTATATTTTCATGATTCTCAAAAGTTTTCTGTACCTGAGAAAAGAAAGCAGAATGGAGGGTATGACATGAGATGTTAAGAAATGAAAGAGGGAAAAAAAGGCAATGTGGAAGGTGGAATTAAAAGAAGCAGAAGATAAAGAAAGAATAGTCTGGGCGGTGCCTGTGGCTCAAAGGAGTAGTGCATCAGCCCCATATACTGGAGGTAGTGGGTTCAAACCCAGTCCCGGCCAAAAACAGCAAAAAAAAAAAAAAAAAGAAAGAAAGAAAGAAAGAAAGAAAGAAAGAAAGAAAGAAAGAAAGAAAGAAAGAATAGTCTACAACAGGGGTGGGGAACAAATTGTTCTGTAAATTTTGGATTTACTCAAATGTCCACACTTAAGGACCTTGATAGAAGACCACACAAGGTCTTAAAGGCACAGGTTCCCCCACTCTGGTCTATAGGATGAAAAGGAAATATTGAAGGAATATAAAGAGAAACTATGATTTCTTTAAAAGGTGAGGTTAGATATTTGGATGTTAGATAATTAGATAATTAGATGTTGGAGCCTGTGGCAGATTGTATTTTCCAAAATTGACCTCCCAAATATTTTCAGTTTTGCATGCTCTTCTAGAAGTTTGCTACTCCTCATCAAGAGATTGATTCTATCTCCACTTCCCTTGACATAGAGCCAGGTCTCTATGATTGCCTCAATGAACAGAATGCAGCAAAAACAACAGTGTGAAGACTCGCAATGCTAAGTGGAAAAGGTCATTGAGTTTCGGCTTGGTCTCTCTCAGAAACTCTGATTCAGGGTATCCTGAAGACATCATCCTGTGGATGCCATAGGAATCATAGGAAAAAAACAAAAATGTAAGATATCCCCCATTTTAGTATGAGGCATTAAGTATTACCTGAGTGCTATTGATGGGGGATGCTAAGCCTGACTTACCATCAGAATCGTTTAAGTACTTTAATATTTCCATAGATTAGTGCAAACCCCTGAAGGTTGTGAGCTGAGCTGAGTCTTAGGCATCTATGCTTTGTTCTTTTATAATAATTTTTAAAAATCACCCATGAAAACAATGCAAAATTTAAAAATTTACAAAAGTGTAATGAAAATGAAGGTTCTACCATGAATATACCTGACTTAAAAAAAAAAAAAAAAAAGGATGGAGAGTTGGAAAGTTCTTATAGCTTGTCTTTTTTTTTTTCCTTCAGTTTTTCTCTTATGAGGAACCACTCAAGTACTTTTTAATTCTTCTGGACATATATTGTTAATGCACAAACTAGTATAAATACACACTCTCTTAATAAGTAGAATTGCATACATACTGTTTTACCTTGGTATTTCACTTAATATAACTTACAGATTGTTTTATACACTCACATTTTGTACCAAAATGACTTAACCAGTTCCATTATGATAGACATTTATTTAGATATTTTCCAGTCTTTTTCAAAGTACAACTCTTTAATGTTAGGTAACTCTAATTTTAAAAGTCCTCAAGTAATTGAATTAGCCATGTTTGGAAACCACTGATGTGGATGATGAATGACTTAGATAAGAGAATGTATGTGACTGGCTTATTGAAGAGAGGTGTCATAGAACAGGTTGGATTTCGATAAGCAAAGAGACAAGTGTAGAACATTTCAAGTGGGGAAGAGAAGAGTTATCAGTGTACCCACTAGAGAGAACAGACGATTTATTGGGAGAAGAAGAGGAGGTCTAGCTGTATTGAAGCATAGTATAGCACCCTTATAAGTTTTTATAATATGATGATTGCTTCACAGTGAATCAAGTTAAATAATATTGACGCTATTCAATCAAAAAGAAAAAATGTTGGTACAATTTCTAGAATCAAGTATTCATTAAGATTAAATTGTTCAATTTCTAGAATCAAATATAAATTAAGATTAAATTGTTCTCCAGTGCCTAGAATAGTGAGGCTCTCCATAAATACTTGCCAAATGAAATAAAGAAACAATTCAATAGATTGGTTTAAAAAAAAAAAATCTTGTGTGCGAACAAAACATGCTATTTGTGTTCCTTGAGAAGCTTTTTTAAGGTTGATATAAGGGCAAGTCTCTGGCATTAAAGGGTTGATTAGAAACATAGGTTTTGGAGTCAGACAGGTCTGAGTTTAATCTCAAGCACTCTATAAAATAAAGTAGCTAACTTCTACAAGACTTAGTTTTGTTTTAGTCTCTTAAACAGGAATAATATAATCCTTTCTTCATAGGGTTATGGGAGAAATAAAATTATGCAGGTAAAATATTTTGTACAGGGTTTGACAAATATGAATGATAATCTCCTCCAGAGAGTATAATTGTCAAGAACTATAAAAATCTGAAGAAATGAAAGAAGGTGTTTTTTAAAAATTATTAACCCCTCCCCCAAGTAAAAATGGTATTGGAAATTAAAAAAAGAAAAAACAAGTGTATGAGTGAGTGAGTAGAGGGAAAAGTCTTTCGTTAGAGTCAGGCGCTACTGTGGGCTTAGACTGCAGCACAGGGAGGCCTGGATCTCCAGGGGTTGTGGTGTTCTAAGAGGTGAAGTTGCCCTTTCAGGTGATAAAGTTGAGTTTTCCTTCTGGTAGTTGGGACAATGTACCTCAGCATCCATGGAGTTATGGTAGGGAGAGGTGGGATTTCAGTGAGGACACTGGATGTCTCTCAGCCTATAACACTGTTTCTCTATAACTCTCTGGTTTGAAATTTCCTTTCCTTACTTCAAAATCTTCAGCAAAATTTCACGAAAGTCATCTCTTTCCTGATCTTTGCTCTACTGAGCTTTTGTTAAGTTAAGGGAAAAAAGCTTGAAAAGAAGCGCATGGGACAATATGTGTTTGATAGTAGACGGGAGATGGTAACACAAATCTCTAACGAGAAGCAGTACTGGGAGAACATCCTCTCAGGAAGCTTAGGAGCAACAAAGGAAGCATCTTGGTGTCCTGAGGCAAAGAGTGAGGTTGTGAGGGCACTGTAATCAAGTACAATTGAGCATCACTTGAGGAAACTCTTGTTGAAGTCTAACTTACCTCAATTAAGCTGCTGAGGCATATATCCACGTTAATGCAGATTGTAACAACTGAACACACCATCTATTAGATGTTTGACCATCGTAACAACGATACTGTTTGAATTCCCAGTGTTCTGTTAAAAGTAGTAATATATATCTTTTGGAATTGGTGTGGTAGCTAAATCAAATTCTGTCATATATGTAGTCCCTATGTAGCACTTTTCTTCTAACTGGGCATTAAAATAAATATACTAAATGTGAAGAAAGCATGGAGCACTCAAGGAGGGACCTACCAGGGGAAGAGATTTTACCATGGACACAAAAGAATACCTCAGCGGCAGACTCTTCCATAAAAACTATGATCAGTGATTGGCCACAACCCACAGCCAAGCAAAGACCCTCCCAACTCAGGCAAACAGGGATTTGCGGATTCATACCCATAAGTAACACCTGGCATCACAGAGATTAAACTGGAGGACCCAACTCACTACACCCTGTCGCGAGGGGTGAAAACAGCAGGTCAGATGTAACCAGAGAGGTTCATCAAACCTGCTGGAGCATCCCAAAGGCAACTCAGGACCAGCACTCTTCTTCCTGACATGTCAGTGATTGATCTTTGGGAACTCAGAGAAGGGCTTATAAGCCAGCCCCTGGCACCCTCAGCTCTCAATTGAAAGGCTAGATGAGAAGGAACCAGCTAATGAACTTCAGAAATATAAAAAATGAAAGTGAGGCTCAGCACCTGTGGCTCAACGGGCTAAGGCACCAGCCACGTACACCTGAGCTCGCGGGTTCGAATCCAGCCAGGACCTGCCAAAAAATGAAAGTGAAAGTATACTTCCAAGAGAAAACAATATCTCCTTACCAATGGGTACCAACCTAACCGAAAAGATTAAAATGACACAGGAAGAATTTCAAATATGGATAGTAAGGAAGCTCAGTGAAATAGATTAGAAAATAAAAACCCAACACAAAGAAGAAACAAAAAACAATGCAGGAAATGAATTCTTAAAATAGAAAAATGAAAAGAAATTCTGGGAAAAAATTCACACAAGGAATTACAAAATACAGCAAAAACCCTTAAAAATAGGCTAGATAAGGCAGAATAAATAATTTCAGAGCTTGAAGATAGTAACTTTGAGTCAAATGAGTGAGTCAAACAGAAAGAAGGAGAAATCAGTAGAACAAACAAAGCCTACAAAAATGTGGGATTATGTAAAGAGGCAAACATTAGAATCATAGGCATCCCTGAGGGCAAAGAATAAAACACATGAAGGTTGGAACATCCATTTGAAGAAATTATCACAGAAAATTTCCCTGGGCTTTCTGGAGATCTGGTTACCCAGATATAGGAAGCTCAAAGGACTCCAGGGAGATTCACTGCAAACCATGACCCAAAGTAAACATGAAAAAGGCATTCCTAGGAACAGGAAGGTGGAAACATCAGGTCACATACAAAGGAAAACCTGTCAGACTGATGGCAGACTTCTCGACTGAGACCTTATAAGCCGAAAGCACTGGGGTCCCATTCTCAGTCTGCTAATAGAATAATGGCTAGCCCAGAATTTCTTATTGGGCAAAATTCAGTTTCTTACATGAAGAAGAAATAAAGACTGTCTCAGACAAGCAAACACTTAGGGAATTTGTGAAAACCAGAGCTGTTCTGCAGCATATACTCAGATCTTCACAGATACCCATCAGTATAAAATCATCCAAAAGCTAAAGGTCAGATCCCAGATACCACAATGGCTTAAGAGGCAAAACAGCAGTAAAGTTCTACTCAATGGGAAGAACAGAAATCTGCCTCACTTATGCATTCTTTCCATAAATGTTGATGTCTTGAACTCCCAACCCAAGAGATGTAGGCTGGCTAAATAGATTAAAAAACACAAGCCAAATATTTGGTGTCTCCAAACGTAACAATCATAAATTTCTATGCACTTAACACAGTTGTGTCCAGATACATAAAGCAAATCCTACTTGATTTAACAACATGATAAACAGTAGTACCATAATACCTGAGGACTACAACACCTTACTGATAGAATGGGACACATCCTTCAAATAGAAAGTAACAAAAGAAACAGTGGACTTAAACAGAACTCTAGAACAAATGGGCCTGACGAACATTTATAGAACCTCTTATTTAAAAATCTATGCTCTTCTTGTCAGCTTATAAAAAATTCTCAAACATTCAGCATATTCTAGAGTTATAAAACATGTCTCGACAGAGTTTTAAGAAACAGAAATTATACTGTGTGTCTTCTCAGATGACAATGGTATAAAATTTGAAAACAACTCAACAGAAACACATCTCTACACAAAGTCAACCTACCTGAACAATAGTTGAGTGAAGGATGGAGATTAAGATGGAAATGAAAAGATTATTTGGACTAAATTGTAAAGTGGTCACCAGTTATGAAAAATCTGTGGGATACAACTAAAGCAGTCATGAGAGGAAAAGTCAGAACATTATAAATCAAACATCTAATGAATTGTCTCAAGGAACTGGAAAAGGAATAGCCAGGAGACATTTCCAAACCCAGTCCAAGAAAAGAAATAACCCAAATCAGAGCAAAAACAAATGCAATTGGTAACAAAATAATTATACAGACGATTAAAGAAACGAATAGTTGGTTCTTTGAAAAGATAAACAAAGTGATGAACCGCTCTCTAAATTAACCAGTTGGGGGAAAAAAGGACTCTAATAAGCTCAATCAGTAATACAAAAAGGAGAAATCACGACTGATACCATGGAAATTCAAAATATCATCTCTGAATATGATAAAAATCTCTATGCACATAAATAAATGGGATAACATAGGAAATGGACAAATTATTGTAAACACTTAACCTTCTGAGGCTCAATCTGAAGAAATATCATATCCGAACAGACCAATAGAAGTATTAAAATTCAAGGAGCAGGGCAGCTCCTGTGGCTCAGTGGGTAGGACACTGGCCCCATGTACTGAGGGTGGCAGGTTCGAACCCAACCCTGGCCAAACTGCAACAAAAATTAGCCAGGCATTGTGGTGGGTGTCTGTAGTCGCAGCTACTTGGGAAGCTAAGGCAAGAGAATCGCCTAAGCCCAGAGGTTGGAGGTTGCTGTGAGATGTGATGCCACAGCACTCTACTGAAGGCAACAAAGTGAAACTCTGTCTTGAAAAAAAAAAAAATCAAGAAGCAATAACAACATTTCCCAATATAAATGTTCCAAACCAGATGGCTTCACAGCTGAATTTTACCATACCTACAAAGAAAAACTAGTGCTAAAACTGCAGAAATTATTCCATAATATTAAGAAGGAAAGAATCCTCCCCAAATTGCTCTACAAAGCCAATATCTCCTTGATACTAAAGGCCGAAAAACAGGAAAGGACACAACAAAAAAAGAAACACCAATATCTCTTATCAATATAGGTGCAGAAATTCTCAACAAAATCCTAGTAAACTGAATTCAGCTGCTATATATATATATATATACACATACACACATACATATATATATCATATCCTAGATATATGATATATATATATCATATCCTATATATATATACATATATATCATATCCTAGAGTTCCAAAACATGTATTTGTGTATATATATACAGCATGACCAAGTGGACTTCGTCCCAGAAATTGAATAATAGTTCAACATACCCATATCTATTCATAATCCCATATAAATAGAAGCAAAAACAAATACTATATAACTCTTCAATAAACTCAGAAAAAGCATTGACAAAATTCAGCACCCTTTCATGGTAAGAATGTTTAACAAAATAAGCATGGATGGGACTTGCCTAAAAATTATAAAATCCATAAATTACATATCCACAACAAACATCACGCTCAGTGGGGGAAAAGTGAAAATATTCCCGCTTAGACCTGAAACCAGATAAAGCTGCCTACTATCACCATTTCTATTCAACATAGTGCTAGAAGTTCTAGCCAGAGCAATCAGACAAGAGAAGGAAATCGTGGGTATCCAAATGGGGAAAGAAAAGGTCAAACCATTGATATTTGCTGATGATGTGAGCTCATGTTAAGAAAACCCCTAGGATTCTTCAAAGACACTTCTGGGATTGATAAATAAATTCATCGAAGTCTCACCTTATAAAATCAATGCACACAAATCAGTAGCATTTCTATATGCATACAAGTCAAACCGAGAATCAAATCAACGTCTCCTTACCTTTTACAATACTAGCAAAGAAAATACAATGCTAGGAATATATTTAACTAAGAGGATGAAAAAACTTTACAGGAATAACTGCACAACACTGAGGAAGGATATCATTGGGGACGCCAACAGATGAAATAATATATCACATTCACAGATCAGCAGAATCAACATTATTAAAATGTCTGTACTACCCAAAGCAATTGATGGATTTAGTGCAATCCATAAAAATAACCATCATTTTTCACAGAGTTAGAAAAAATAAGTCTATGCCACATATGTAACCAGAAAAGACCCTGAATTGCCTTATTGCAGGCAATAAGAACAAATTCGGAGGTCTTACTTCACCAGACTTCAGGATATACTATAAGACTCTAGGAACAACAAGAGCATGGTACTAGCACAAAACCAGAGACATAGACCTATGACATGAGAACAGAGAATCCACATATAAATTCATACTCATATTACCACCCACACATTCACCATTCATCAAAGTTAATTCATGCTGGATAATAGACTTAAACCTAAAACATGTAATTATAAGAATCCCAGAGGAAAATGCTGGAAAAAATCTTATAGATACCAGCCTAGGCAGAGAATTTACAAAGGATAAAGAGGACCCTGAAGACAATCACAGCAACAACAAAAATTAACACAACGAACTCATATTACATTAAAATAAGTGTCTGTACACCCAAGGAAACAACAGAATGAGTAGACAACCTACAGAATGGGAGAAAATATTTGTCTGCTATGTATTCGATAAAAAGTTGATAACAAGAATCTATAAAGAACTCAAACAAATTAACAATAAAAAAACAAACAACCCCATAAGAAAGTGGGCAAAGAACAGCAGCTTTTGAAAAGCTTCTAATGGCCAATAAACATATGAAAAAATGCTCAACATTCCTAATCATCAGGGAAATGCAAATAAAAACCCAAGTGAGACATCGTCTAACTCCAGTCAGAATGGTGTTTATCAAAAAGTTCCCAAACAATTGCTAGCGTGGATGGGAAGAGAAAGGAACACTTTCACATTGCTGGGGGACTGCAAACTAGTACATCCTCTATGGAATATAGGATGGGGACACCACAAAGAACTAAAAGTAGACCTACCAATTGATCGAGCAATCCCACTATTGGGTATTTACCCAAAGGGAGGGGAAATCATCTTATCAAAAAGACATGTGCACTTGAATGTTTATTGCAGCACAATTCACAATCACGCAAATATGGAAATAACCCAAGTTATTTCCTCAATACAGCAGTAGATTAACATATATTCATACTATGGAGTACTACTCAACCATAAAACATGGTGAAACTTTTGTAACAACTTGGATGGAATTGGAGACCATTTTTCTTTTCTTTTCTTTTTTTTTCTCCCCCCGTGGTTTTATTTTTGGCCGGGGCTGGGTTTGAACCCACCACCTCCGGCAAATGGGGCCAGTGCCCTACTCCTTTGAGCCACAGGCATTACACTGGAGACCATTTTTCTAAGTGAAGCATTGCAAGAATGGAAAAAACAACTTGACATGTACTCACTATTAATACGAAACTAATTTATCAACATTCATGGTGCATAGTATGCTAGTAAAACCCCAAGGGAAACCAAGCAGGTGAGAAAGGGGGTGGGAGATGGGCAAATTCACAGCTAAGGGGATATAATGCATATTATCTGGGTGATGGGAACACTTAAAACTTTGGTTCAAACTGCACAAAGGCAATTCATGTAACCAAGACATTTGTACCCCTGTAAAAATTCTGAAATTAACAAAAAAGAATGGAAAGTTAAAAAAAAAGAATAAAGGAAATTTCTCTGAGGGAAATAACAAGGATATAAATAATGTTAACTTAGTAATAATATGTCTTTTAGATTGTCTTTTGAGAGTTTCTACCTGCCTCCCTTAATGTGCTGTACTAAAGCAATAGTATACTTTAAGGTAAAGTTAACACAGACAGAAATTTTTTGAGAGATTTCTGAGTTGGAACAACAGGATTTAAAGAGTCAGTGTGGTATAACAGAGAGGCAATGAGCTTTGCAGTTAGAGTTGGTGCAAATAATAACTCTGTAACCTTAAATTGTTCTGTTAACTCTAGTACTTAATCTTTTCGAGACTCAATTTCTTTATGAAGAATTAAAATATATTGCACAATTGTATTAAGTATTAAACACATATGCAAATTGTTGAGTGCAACATTCCACAATAGGCCCTTCATCAATGCTGGATGTTATTTTATTAGCTATTAATATTGAATACCTTTGTAAAATATTTCCATGTTAAGAGTTTGGTTAAATTTGAACAGTTAGACATTATTCTTATTTGGGTTTTCATGTTCTATAAACATCATTGTAAAATCAGAGGACTGGTTATGTCAAAGAGCATATAGGACAATACAGTGCTTGTTCTGTACAAAAAAAAGAATGAAAAAAACCCTTTATAGATTAAATTGTTAATTGCATCAAAACTTGCAAAACTGAGAGAATTGAAGGTTTTGTTGTATGGTACATAAACACTAAGCAAAATTACAATTTGAGAAACCAAAGCTTTGACTAAGAAATAAAAATGGCATCAGCTCATAAATTTCCACTGGCAATAAAAGATCTGACTTTTAGTATCAAAGTATATCTAAAAACTGCTGAACTAAAAGGTTACCTGAGTTGAAGAAGTGAGGATTTGAGAGCATTAATTTTGTTCCAGTTGCCAGGACAACCATTTCCTTTCACTGTATGCTCAGGTGGTAGTTAATGTAGAACCTGCCTTTCAGAATGTCTGGACTCCCCACCCCTTTCCAATCCCCCTCGCACAGAGGAATGGACAAAGTAAAGGCCACAAAAATGGCAAGTACTGATTTGTGTATTTAACTGTAACCTCAGTAAATTATAGTTGGCCAGAATATTGACATCTACCATCAAGTCCATATTAAGCAGCAGTGTATGGGATTTTGTGTATGTAAAATAGAAACTTTATCTTTAGGGTTATGTATATATAAAACCGAATTTCAAAATACCTTTTAAATTATTCTTTAAAGCACATAGATTTTAAATTTCCATAATGTCTTTAGGTATGCATTAAGTTTCAAATGTTTCATATGTTTTTATATTTCATAGTCACCAAATGAAAACCTAAAGTTAAAGCTTTTTATAAAGTTGAACACATTCAGCCCACAGTGTGATAAGGCATCAGCATTCCTGGCATATTTACGAGACTGAAATTATCCAAATTTGTCAGAAGAGGAAATCTAAGGCCAATTCAAGACCTTTACTATTCATACAGATAATATTGGAGAATGTGGTTTATATAGGGAGGGAAATGAAATACCCAATATCATACTCCAGAGATGTGATTAGTCCAAGGATGATCCTGCCCTGTCTAAATTGTTTGGCTTTGAAGCACAAAGCTAAATTTAAGCTTACTGTGGGAAACTTCCTCAACTTTCCAAACTTCCCATCTGGCAAGTCATTCCTTTTATAAGAAGGAGAAAGAAATGGTAGGGAATGGGGAGCAGGAGCCGGCGGTCTTATGGTAGCGGGCTCCCCTCTACGTGGATGAGAACATGAGCTGTAGGAAAAGAAACAGTGGGTTCCCCAATCTCCTGTAACATGGGACTCAAAGGTTTGGGCTTAAAACCCAGCTTTTCCACTTCCCGGTTGAGTGAACCTGGGAAAATTATTTGTCTATTCTCTGCCTCATTTTTACATTTGTATTATAAAAATAAGAACAGTTCCAACTGCCACTGTAATTAAGGTTACATAACAAATATTTAGCATTGCTTGACACTGTTATATTTAAAGTATTTTGTCCATTTTATTATAACTACTACTAGTGAGTAATTTAAACATTACATGGACATTTAATGTGGTACAGATTTTTTTTTTACTTATTCAAAGGCTTCAGTAGCATATGTTTCAAATAATTAAGAGAACGGCAATAAATGATCCATATCTATTTATTGTGGCCAATCAGGAAGAAAAAGTTGTTATTAGGCTCACTACATTCAAATTATTTTATGAAATAAGAGAATTTTAGCTGAGATGGAAAAATATATTCAAAGTCTTTTTAAAGAAGTTCTGCCATTGTGAAATATCACATTTTTTTATATGGAGGGTCCATTTTTTCTCTGTGTCGAGGTTACTACTGTGCTAATCTAAATACTCACTGTTGAAAACTAAAGAGAAATACTGAAACAAATGTTTAACACAGCAATTTTTGTAGTTAAAATAGTAGGTTTATAAAGCGATAAAACAAAATTATGATTGACACCAGCAAAAATGATCAAAGAGATTCTCTTAGATTATCTTTTTATGTAAAAATTCTGGAGGCTTCTAGATCCTTTATCAGTCACATAGTGGATGTTGACCTTCTAGAACCCATGACCTCTGCTTTCTGAGGAAATTTCTTTTTTATCCTGCCTGTTTACTGTACCATGTGCCCATCAACATTGATTTAACACACCATCATCTACAGGATGTGATAAGTTGGGGCTTATATCTGTCAAGGGACCAAGAAGATGAAAACTAGGCATCACCAAAAGGTATAATTTTAGGTTGTTGGATACCCCTGCATTTTTCTTAATTATTTCTGACATTTTATCTATTTCACCATGAGCTTCCTTGGAGGATACAGATAAAGAAAAAATGTTCTTCACGACCTAGAAGAAGAAATACATCTTCTCTTAATAAATCCCACCTGAAGTCATATAGGGGAAGGCAAGAAGGAATAACAGTTAGCATTTATCACTTGTGCTGTTTCATTTGCTAAACTCTTCTTGGAACCTGAAAGAGTGTTTCTTTTCAGCATGAAGGAGATTTCAGATCTAATGTGAGAATCTGAGAAAAAAGAATTGTGGATAACTTTTGAGACTCTCTGCAAGGGGAAATTGAAACATTCAGGCCACCTTCTCTGCCTATCCTCATCTTTAGCTCTCTGAAAATGGCATAGTGTTTTGTTAATTGATGCATCCCCTTAGCACTGAGCATGATTCTCTGGGACATAGTAGCTATTTAATAAATATACATTAAAATACTTTGAGCTTCATATGGTATTTTAATTAAAATACCACGAATCCTTCCATAAATAAATGTGCTAAACCTAAAGAACAAGCAGCATAAACCTATTTATGGGCCTCTATTGCATACTACTCCAGTTTATGCCTAAGAATTATCCTTTATAGTGTGTGATACAAGATGTTGTTGAGGCCATGGTTTAAAAATCAAAAGTACTAAATAAATATTAAGAGGCAAAGGAAAAAGTGCATACCTTTTCTCAGCTTGAGAGGGTATGAAAAAATGGATTAACTTCTTCAAAGACTGCCACAGTGAAGCATGCCTCTAGGTCTTAGCACCATTGGACAGTACTCTTCTGAACTGACTCTAGGCAGGCCCAGTATAACCAATAGCACACACTAGAAGTGACTTTGTGACTTTAAGGACAGATCATAAGAAGCCCAGAAGTTTCCTCTTGCTCTCTTGGAACTCTTGGAGAAACTGGCCACCATGCAAGACTAAACATATAGTCCAGGATGGCCACATGGAAAAGCTGCAAGGGAAGATGGAGAGGCCCACCCAGTGTCCTAGCAACCCTGCCTCCTTCACTGTAGCACCAGACATGTGAGAAGAAGTGGTCTCAGAAGTGCAGCTCAGTCGAACCTTCGGATGACGGCATTCCCAGCTGTCACCTGACACTAACCACGTGGGAAACCCAAGCAACACCACTCCTCTGCGCTCAGTGCTAACTGAATGTTGAGTAGGTTGATATATAGCAATGAAACCAAAACCATTTCTTTTTTTTTTAATTTTTATTAAATCATAATTGTGTACATTGGTGCAATCAAAGGGCACAATGTGCAGACTTCATATACAATCTGAAATATTTTCATTGAACTATTTAACATAGCCTTCATGGCCAAAACCTTTTCTTATAAAATCACCAGAGCACGTAAAGTTCAGCCATGTTCACGGGTTATCATTTATTAGAAAGAAGTCCAGGTGGCTGTAAGGCAATCTTTTGGTTTAACATAATGAATTAAACCAAACATATGGATGGTCATGTTTAAGCTTGGAATCCATTATAGAACATTGTACTGGGGAGGATGAGTATTAAAGAAATAGCTTTGAAAGATTTTCAATTCCCATGAAATCAGGGTCCACCATAGCCATGCTTCTCAGGACATGGAGGTTCAATCGACCACCAGGCTAATTGAAGTTTAGCTGTGACTCAGGAAGTTCTGCTCCACATGATATTAATTTATACCTTATTTTTTTTTCTATTTCCATAAGGCATCATAAGATATTGGTGTTTTGTTTTCAATTAATATGATCTCCTGGTATAGGTTCATGTTAAGAACAAATGTTTGCTATTGAATATAGCTTTTTTTTTTTTCCTGGCATGTGCTTGGGAACACAGATCCATTGAGAGTAAAATTTCCTCTACTCTGACAGGTTACATGAAGCAAGGAGACCGGACTGATGTCATATGTGTGAATAAATATATATTTTGTTAATTATCATTTTGTTTACAGGTTAAGACTAAACAGAATAGCAAGTAGTTTCAGTAACAGATTTGAAACCAAAGAAGGAGAAGAAAGAGAATGACATTTTGGAGAACATATTTCACAGGCTGATTAGTTTCATTATGTGGTTCATTCAAACATTTATATATTCAGTCTCAACTGAGTGCCTATTATACACTAGGGATGGTACAGGATTGCAGAAAAAATATTTGGAAAGAAGACAGAGGCTCTGTCTTCAAGAAGATTGGAGTCTAATAGTGGAACTAGGGAATAAGGACAAGTGACCCAACAGAAAGCAAACATAAATCTTCTTCAAGAGATCTAATATTATAGTGCAGCAGTTCTCAACCTGTGGGTCGCAACCCACAGGAACTATATTAAAGGGCTGTGGCATTAGGAAAGTTGAGAACCCACTGCGAGTGAGTTTAAAATTCTAGGTAATTCTCTCATACTAGTTGAAAATATAATCCCAGAAATAATATTCCTTTTCAGTTGAATTGTGAAAGCAATTTATTCTTAAAAACAGACACTGGCATGAACATATATTTGGTTCTGAAATGCATATACAGGCATGCAATATTTATATACACATGAGTTTATGTACATATATTAAATTCATAAATAATATCACTCTTTCCTGAGGTCTGAGCTCAGATCCATATTTTAGCTTAATTTTACTCACCCCAAAAGACAGATGTCAGGAGGTGATCATTTTGTTGATTGATTCTAATATGCAAATTTTTATAAGACTTTACTAGTAAATCCTAAAAATCATTTTATAAAATACTATGTCTTGTTCTCTGTTTTTATTTCTTTCATGATCAGTGTGTGTCCTAGACCCATCATAATCCAGTTTCTCTGGCTTATCTTTAATGGTACTACACCCTGAGCTTGTCCCTATCCAAAGTCATCATCTTTATCTTTTAATTCTCATTGTGACTTTCTTCTTTCAGCGAAAATGTCACAAAGCCTCCAACCCAAAGCCTCAAAGTCTCCTTTCCCTTTTTGTTTTCATATCACATCAGTTGCTAACTTCTGAGCACCATCACCTCTATCTGTTGAATTAATGCAATTCTTCCTGTGTTAGTACTACCTAAAACCCAGATTATAGTCACTCATTTGCACCCACTGCCATCCTTTGGGATTCCCCCAATTCCTTTTACCTTTGTATTTACTTTTCTTTTTTCAATTGCAGTCATCAACTCCTAACATGACAGAATATTAATTTATTATGCATGTATCTGCAATAAACAACATCCTCCTAGACCATATATTCTATAAGGGTAATATCTTTGATTCACCCCAAGCACTTCAGACATTATCTAGCACATAGCGGACCTCAATAAACATTGAGTGAATAAGTGGAAAATATTGTACAGAAATATTGCTTTCTGTAAGAATTTTTAAAAATATACTTGGCATTTAACATTCCTTTCTTTTGTTTCTCTTTCATAATATCTACAAAGTATTTTATAGGCATCATATATCTAAGATGTTTGCTTGAAATTAAACATATATACTTAGGCCTCTGGTTCATACACCTGCAAAAAACCCAAAAATTTAGTGTAAGCATGTAACTGGCTCCAGAGTTTATTCTTGGGTAAAAGACAGGATTAAAAATAACAAATCAGAGCTACCTTCTTACCAGAGAGTTTTGTTTTTCCAATGTATCCTATAGATTTTATATTAAACACACAATTCTTAGGTTTATCTAGGAAGTTTTACTGAGCTATCATTTCCAGACTCCTTGGTCTCTGTTTGTGGCATATCATTTAAAAAATATTTCTCTTTGTATGCATGTGTCTGTATTTAAAACAGTAATCATGCAATATTTGTTCTAATTTTCTTGTATTTCTTGTGTTGTATTACAATGTCCTTTGATCATGGAAGCCATTTGGCAATGGACAAGGAGGTCGTTAAAAAAATATTAATTGCTTCAATCATCAGCCAAATAAGGAGAAATTCCTACAAGAAATAATTGATTAAATCTGGTCAATTCTTACACTTGCAGCTATAATCCAACAGTTTGTTATTTATTTTGGTGCTCAAATGGTTCTAGTTTTGACCACTGGGAATGCTTTCAAATTGGCTCTTTTCCTTTGGATTTTGAACACTTCTTTATTTTCTAGCAAAGCAAGGTATTTCACTCCCTAATTCAACTGTGGAATTGACCTGTTCTCTAAGGAGACCTAGTTTTTAATATGAAGAATCGTATTTAAAAACTAAGAACTAGTGCTGACTGTACCCATTGCTAATTATTTTATTCATTTTATTTCAATCCTATGTGAACATCTTTGGTTTAGATGAGGAGAATTTATTCACACTGTAATTGCTGTTATATTTGGATTTAAATCTATTATCTGAATATTTGTTTTGTATTTGTTGCACTTAAATTATTCAATTCTTGTTATTTTCATATGATCGAATGTCTTACTAGTCTAAGTCCCCTTATCCAATAGTAAGAAATATACTACTTATACAGTGCGAGTGTTTACCCTAGGATTAAAGCATTTGTTCTTGAATTATTGAAGTCTAATGAAACTTTGTCATCTACCCTCTTTCTGGACCATGCAAAAACCTTTCAATGTTTTCACTTAATTTACCTCGTATAAATTTGAAAAGATGCAGAAAAACAAAAAGGAACAAAATTAGAGGGAATATTTAGTTATGTTGCTTTTAGTTAGAGAGTTTTTATTTTTCCTGTGTAGTTTTTTACAATGGCTTTATTGAGCATAAATCTCTTTCTGGATAACGCAAAATCTCTGTAATCCTTTTACTCCGTTTACTTCCCTCTCAAATAGGTGACGTTTACCATTTACTTATTTATTTTAATAAGAAATTGATTTCTTAATTTCAGATTAATGTGAGGGTACAAGTGTTTAGGTTACATTGTTTTAATTCTAAGGTAAAGTTCAGGTTGTAGGTGTGGCGGCATGGTGAGCTCCCTCAGATTCCATCAATCACCCTCTCTCTTCCTGTCTCCCCTCTCCTCTCTCTCTCTTCCCCCTCACTAGACTATACTTGAGTTTTTCCTTTGTGTGGACATGTAGCTGTTTATATATTGGTTTCATATTAGTGTGAGTACTTTGAATGCTTTTCCCCTTCTTGAGATACTTTACTAAGTATGTGTGGATGGAGCTGGAACATATTCTTCGTAACAAAGTATCTCAAGAATGGAAGAAAAAGTATCCGATGTACTCAGCTCTACTATGAAACTAATCTATAGCTTTCATATGAAGGCTATAACCCAATTATAGCACAAGAATATGGGGATCGGGGGAAGGGACGGGAGGGGAAGATGGGTGGAGGGAGGGTAATTGATGGATCACACCTACGGTGCATCTTAGAAAGGTACAGGTGAAACTTATCAAATGTAGAGTATCAATGTCTTTATATAGTGATTAAGAAAATGCTATGAGGGCTATCTCTCACAGTACGATCAAAATGTTTCTGATTGTATATGAAGCACATTCTGCCCTATGATTGCACCAATGTACCCAATTATGATTTAATAAAAT
>CAUYRH010002952.1:0-96594 GCA_963574655.1 Perodicticus potto
CACCTGTAGTCCCAGCTACTTGGGAGGCAGAGGCAAGAGACTCGCTTGAGCCCAGGAGTTGGAGGTTGCTGTGAGCTGTGATGCCACAGCATTCTATCCAGGGTGACAGCTTGAGGCTCTGTCTCAAAAAAAAAAAAAAAAAAAACCTTGCTACTAGACTGGGAGCATAAGGCCATACCTTACCTACAGCCTAGAGTGTAGACTGGAGCATCTACATTTGTGTTAAGTACACTTTCTTTCTTTTATTTTTTTTGAGACAGAGCCTCAAGCTATTGCCCTGGGTACAGTGCCGTGGTGTCACACAGCTCACAGCAACCTCCAATTCCTGGGCTCAGGCGATTCTCTTGTCTCACCCTCCCAAGTAGCTGGGACTACAGGCGCCCGCCACAACGTCTGGCTATTTTTTGGTTGTAGTTGTCACTGTTCGCCAGGCCTGGAGTGGATTTGAACCTGCCAGCTCTGGTGTATGCGGCTGGCACTTTAGCAGCTTGAGCTATAAGCGCCAAGCCTAAGTATACTTTCTGATGCTCAGAACATACATCCCCATTGTTAATTATGATGCACTGACTGTAATTACTATCTAATTATCTATGAACGACAAGAATCTCAGTCTCACTGGGGTCTTATCGCTCTTGCCAAAGCTGGTCTCAAACTCCTGGGCTCAAAGAATCCTTCTGCCTAGGCCTCCCAAAGTGTTAGGATTATAGGTGTGAGCCACTGTGCCTCGCCTATACTTTTGTTTAAATTGCTTTAGACAATTCAATAGTTCATTCTTCACAGACCCTTGTATTCAAAAACTGGAAAAACAGTATTTAAAAGAATACATTTTGGTGAGACCCTATCTAACCATTCTTAAATGGAAGACACTTGTTCTTTGCTCTGAAAATGGGGTGGGGGTAGGATTCTGAGAACATGGCAGAGCAGGAAGCCTCGGAGTCTGTCTCCCGACCAGAAAACAACTGCACTGACGAAATCAGTGGTGTAACTGCTGGGAACTCCGGGGCCTGTGTGAAGGCCTGGGACTTCGGGCGACTGCTTAGAAGGCAGACTGTAGTCTGATTCTGGTTGATCTCAGCTTGCAGTAGAGCAGCAACTACCCACTTCCTAGCCCCAGGGACAGGTGTGTGTTCCTGGAGCCCCTTGTCACAACTTGCGGGAGTCAGGGTCGGCCACAAGGACCAGTTCTTCCAAAAAGGAGGCTTGTGTCTACATTACTGATTGCTTCTGATCTCGCAGGTGCAGAGACAGGCTGGTGGCCACTGTCGCACCCCTCCCCCCACTGTTGCAAGCTCCTTTTCTTCCAGCTGAAGCAACTTCTAAGAGATTTGAAGAGCCAACATTCTCCTCCTCCAATCCTTTTTCCCCCTTTTGAGAGCCAGACAATTTATAGTCTATGACTTTGTTTTCTTTTTTTGAGACAGTCTCACTACGTTGCCCTCGGTAGAGTGCTGTGGCATCACAGCTCACAGCAACCTCAAACTCTTGGGCTTAAGCGATTCTCTTGCCTTAGCCTCCCAAGTAGCTGGGACTACAGGTGCCTGCCATAATGCCCAGCTATTTTTTTTGTTGCTGTTGTAGTTGTCATTGTTGTTTTTAGCAGGTCCGGGCTGCCCCGGTGTACGTGGCCAGCACTGTAACCACTAAGCGACGGGCGCTGAGCCTAGTCTAGGACTTTCAAAAGAAACTATATATGTGGGGGAATTTAGAGAGTTACCAAGCATGCCCAGGGAAAGGAGGAGACTTTAAAAGATCTGAAAAGACTCAAAGTTTACACCTATTGATCTCTAGCAATGATATAGCCTACAATAATTAAAATGGCTGGGAACAGTGGCTCATGGCTGTAATCCTTGTACTCTGGGAGGCCAAGGCAGGAGGACTGCCTGAGCTCAGGAGTTCGAAACCACACTGACCAAGAATGAGATCCTATCTCCACTAAAAATAGAAAAACTAGCTGGGTGTTGTGGAGGGAGCCTACAGTCCCAGCTACTTGGGAGGCTGAGGCGGGAGGATCACTTGAGTCAAGGATCAAGTGAGCAAGGCCGAGGCCACAGCATTCTACTCAGGGCGACAGAGTGAGACTCTGTCTTAAAAAAAGAAAAAAATAATAAAAAGACAAAAACAGAAAAATATGCAAATCTGGGGGGGGGAGAACCTAATTTCTGGACTTACTATATTATTAGATTCAAATATCCGGTTTTTAGCAACAACAACAACAAAATCACAAGGCACACAAAGAAAAAGAAAAGTGTAGCCTATTCAAAGGAAAAAAAAAATAAACAGAAACACTCCCTGGGGAAGACCAGATGACAGATTTGCTGACAGAGACCTGAAGACAACTGTCTTAAATACGCTCTAGGAACTATACAAAAACACAGAGAAAAGCCGAGGAAACTACATATGAACAAAATACAAATAGCGAGAGAAAGAGAGAAAACCTAAAAAGAAACCAAAAGTCAATTTTGTTTTATTTATTTATTTTTGTTGTTGCAGTTTGGCTAGGGCTGGGTCTGAACTCACCACCCTTGGTATATGGGACCAGCACCCCACTCACTGAGCCACAGGCACCACCCAAAACCAAAAGTAAATTTTGTAACTGAAAAGTACAAAGCTGAAATGAAAAATTCACTAGAGGTATTCAAAGGCAGATTTGGGCATGCAGAAGAAAAGAATCTACGAATGAAGACAGGTCAAGTGAAAGTGTCAAGTTTGAGAAATGGAAAGAAAAAAGACTGAAGAAAAGTGAATCTCCTAGGGGAGATTCTCCTGGGGTTACCATCGGACCAACATAGGCACGTGTGAGACCCAGAAGAAGGAGGAAATGAGAAAGTGGCAGAGAAATTATTTGAAGAAAGAATGGCCAAAGACTTTCCAAGTCTGATGAAAGACATAAATATAAACATTGAAGAAACTCAATGAACTCCAAGTAGGATGAACTCAAGACACCCACACTGAGACACAATGTAATTCAACAGCTATGACCCAAAGATAAACAGAATCTTGAAAGCAGCAAGAGAGAGTCAACTTAGCACATACAAAGGCCTCTCAGTAAGATTATCAGCAGATGTCTCAACAGAAACTTGAAAGGCCAAAAGGCAGTGAAAGTGCTCAAAGAAAAAAAATGGCAACCAAGAAATCCTGTATCTGGCAAAACGTCCTCCAAAAGTGAGGAGAAATTAAGACATTTGCAGATAAACAGAAGCTGGGCATGTAGAAGAAAGAATCCACCAGACTTGCCACACAGGAAATGCTAAAGGCAGTCCTGTGGGTGGAAATGGAAGACTCTAGACAGTAACTTAAAGCTGTGTGACTAAACAAGGGTCTTAGTAAAGGCAAACCCATGAAAATTAAGAAAGCTAGTATTATCGTAATGATGATGTATAATTCCCCTTTCTGTTTTCTACATGATTTAAGAGGCTAATACAATCAAAGAAAACTACTAGTCTAAAAGCTAGTCTTTTTATAACTTTGGTTTGTAATCCTGCATTTTTCTTTCTATGTAATTTAACAGATTAATGCATAAAAGGATTAGTTTATGTTTTAGGACACAGAATGTATATTAAAGATTCAATTCTGGGCTTGGTGCCCATAGCTCAGTGGTTACGGTGCTAGCCACATACACTGGGACTGGTGGGTTCGAACCTGGCCTAGGCCTGCTAAACAACAATAACAACTACAACGACAACAACAACAAAATAGCCAGGCGTTGTCTTGGGCGCCTGTAGTCCCAGCTACTTGGGAGGCTGAGGCAGAAGAATGGCTTAAGCCCAAGAGTCTGAGGTTGCTGTGAGCTGTGATGCCACAGCACTCTACTGAGGGTGACATAGTGAAACTCTGCCTCAAAAAAAAAAAAAAGATTCAATTCTATAACATCAATAACTGAAAGGAGATGGGATGGAGCTCTGTGGAAGCAGTTGTGGACGTTACTGAAGTCACACTGGTATAAATTCAAATTGGAGTGATATGATGTTGGAATAGTGAATGAAATCTCCATGATTATCATATAGAAAATAGCTATAGGATATATAGAAAAGACATCGAGAAGGGAATACAAATATTTTACTTCAAAAAATCAAATAAAATGAAAAGACAGTAATGCAGCAAATAAGGGGAAAAACTATAAGGCATATTGAAAAGAAGTAGCAAAATGATACAAGTTAAGTCCTTCTTTACCAGTAATTACTTTAAATGTAAATGGTTAAATTCTCCAATTAAAATACAGACTAGCTGAATGGATTTTAAAATGTACTATCCAAATCTATGCTGTCTGCAAAAATCTAGACACAAATATGTCAAAAGGGAAAGGATGGGAAAAAATGACATAAAAATACTAACCAAAAAGAGAGCAGGGGTGTCTATGAATATGCCAATAACAAAAACCCAAAAAGCATTGATTCCACTCATCGGCGCTACCTGGAGGAGTCGAATTCACAAACACAGAAAGCAGAACGGTGGCTGCAAGGGTCAGAGGGGAGAGGAGCTGGGTACAGAGCTTCACTTTTACAAGACGCATGGCAGTGACGGATGGATGATGTGAATGTACTTAATGCCACTCAAATGTACACTTGAAAGTAGCTAAGAAGGTAAATTTTGTCATATGTACTATAAGAGTATTACAATAAAGGAATTGTTATTAAATTTTAACTAAGGGGGAGTGGGGTGGGAAGTAATTTGTTTACTTTGTAAGCCTTAAACAATACAGGTTTGAATACCTAACTTTATTCTTTTGCTATAATTTTTAATCTGAGTCTTCACTTTCACACATCTTGATACTTGTGGGAATAAAGATCTCATTACTAGTACAAATGCCACTACCATCACTATAGCTGCCACCATTGCTGGTTGACACCAGTGGTAAATCACGGCTTTACTGTTCTGGTTTTCAAAAATGATCTCATTCGGAAGGCCGCATCACAGCACAAAGACCACTTGGGTCCCATGGAAGTTCCTGGGTGGTATGAATACTACCTCTGGGGTGAACTCCGTTTTGAATTTCTGTTCCAACACACAGGCATATTTGAAATGCATTATCTCTTATACCTCTCCTCCCCAGGCAATCATATATCAAAGCACGTGTCTTTACTCTTTTTATTCCCTTTACATCACTAGGACAGTTTCACATCTTTACTCATTTTTGCCTCCAAACATTCCAACTGGTGGAAAAGGAAGAATCACTTGGCAGCAAGAAAGACTTGTATTCAAATCCAACGAACTGCACAGCCTTGTCCTGTTATTAACATCTGTATGAGCCTGTACTATTATTTAATATCTGTATAGCTCACTGTTGCTTACTGGTAAGGTGGGGAACACCCACCACAGAAGTAAACTGTGAGGGCTGAGATTTTCACTGGGATCACACAAGACTACTACCTGTATCAAGGCCCTGCCTGGCACGGAGCTGTCAGTGGCGACAGCTGGTGTTACTGTGCTGACTCGGATGTCTGCTTCTTGAGGGACAGTCTGGCTCTGAACCCAAGAATAG
The DNA here is from genome assembly GCA_963574655.1 of Perodicticus potto. Classification (NCBI taxonomy): domain Eukaryota; kingdom Metazoa; phylum Chordata; class Mammalia; order Primates; family Lorisidae; genus Perodicticus; species Perodicticus potto. The sequence goes on from CAUYRH010002952.1 coordinate 5,480, forward strand.
ACCTTGGCCAGCTCCTCCTTTTGGCTGTGAGAAAACCGGGGCTGCTGTTGCCGCATTCTTTCCAGCTTTTCTAGGTCTTCTTTTAGTACAACTTCTTTAACCCTGAAAACAAGCAAACAAAACCTTACCAGTCCTGAACAAGACCTGGGATTCTCATCACACCATCTAGGAGCAGCACTTCTTTTAGGTTGGTAATACACTCTGTGTATTTTATTAATATGTTACTCATTAAAAACCAATGGAATCATTTCTTCATCAAGTTGGCAAAGTAGACCTTTTTTTCTTGGTAGAAAATAGGTTATATTTGAATGACACAGAAGGAAGATTTCTCTTAGCTCTTCTTTTTATTTGTATGGGCAAAGGAAAGGTCTAACAGAAATATTCTTGCACTTATGAGCCATCCTGGAAAGCAGAGTCTCCTATGTTTTCTTTTCTCTATTTTTTTGAGACAGAGTCTGTGCCCTGGGTAGAAGGCCAAGCATCGCAGCTCACAGCAAACTCAACTCTTAGGCTTAAGCCAGCAGTTCTCAACCTGTGGGTCATGACCCACAGGAACTGTATTAAAGAGCCGTGGCATTAAGAAGGTTGAGAATCCAGGGTGACAGCTTGAGGCTCTGTCTCAAAAAAAAAAAAAAAAAAAAAAAAGAAGGTTGAGAACCACTGGCTTAAGTGATTCCTTTCCCTCAGCCTCCCAAGTAGCTGGAACTACAGGCACCTGCCACAACACCTGGCTAATTTTTCTATTTTTAGTAGCGATAGGGCTTTCACTTTTGCTCAGGCTGGTCTTGAACTCCTGAGTTCAGAAAATCCTCCTGCCTAGGCCTCCCAGAATGCTGGGATTACAGAGTGGGCCACTCTGCCCAGCCTCCTCTGTTTTTTAGTCTCACATTGTGTCACATTTGTTTACTCTGGATCTGAACGTATGAGGCACTATCACTACAATCCTCATTTTAAGAAACCATCTGTCACTTCGAATGAATGAATTTGAAAAACATTTCTCTAGGGGTATGCATAAACCATAAAAAAAATCACTTTTTAATCAAAAACACAAAATTATAAAAAGTGGGCCTTCCCACGTGCTTCCTTACCTCTCAGGTACCTGATACGTCATGAGGATGCTCTCAGGTACTTGTCGTATCATTCTCCAGATGGGCTCTTCAGCTAAACTGGGAAATGCTTCCTTCTTTTGTGCATCCTGAGATTGCTGCCCATTTGGGGATATTCCAGAAGAACAATCACTACTAGCAAAATAAATACTGCTGTCACTGCTTCCTATAAAAATCAACAACAAATCATTAGGAAACACTTGTCAGACAGCGACTTGCCAAACTGGCTCTCTTTCTTCAAAGACTTTGGCAGCCAGCTGATAGTTTTCCTCATCATCCAGCCCTGTAGTTTTTCCCAGGTAACTTCATCGTCCCCAAGGACAGACTTTCAGTTCCTTGGTCTTCCCAGATCTCTTCCTTGCCTCCTGAGACATCCACTCCCAAGGCCACACGTCACTCCTTTACCATCACCCTTAACTGCTTCACCTCCAAAACCAAGTAACACCTCAGCTTCCCCTTATCTACCTGTTCAACTGTTTTGACTACAAACTCCTGATGGCACCTTGGCCTTTCCATCCTGTTGTTACTCATCATTCAATAACACACATGCAACACCTCAGACTTCTTCCCTCTGACTTTCCATAACTATCAAGATGTCAACTCCAAGAAAGCAGATTATTGATTTTGTTCTTACCTAAACCAAAACAGCCAAACACATAACAAAACCCATGGTTCCTACAATAAATTCATCATCACCGACCTCACAAGGGCTGTCGGAACGCCCGGGAATCCTGCCACAGCTTTCTGGTCAGCGCACTAACTGGCGCCCAGCAGTGACTGTTTCCACTTCTCTACTTCCTCTCTCAGTCTCGCCTTTTATACGGAAAAAAAAATCAGCTATCTGAAAGCAAGGTCACTATCTTCCTGACACTGAACATAAAGATTGATCAGTGCGGACTCCCTCCTCATGTTCCCCTGTGATGACAGAACGCGCGTCCCACAGCCCAGCCGTCTCTGCTACGGGCCTCACAGCTCATTCCTTTCTGAGCTTGCGTTTGACAGTTTGAGCTCAGAATTAAAACATAACAAGAAAACTTGTCTAATCAAAAAAAAGTAAGCATATGGGTAAGTGGTAAAAAATTATTTTTCCTTATCAAAAAAACTCTTTAAAATGTTATTTACTGTTTAAAAGAAAAAAGTAAGATTTTTTCTTTTTTTGAGATAAGAGTTTTACTTCATTGCCCTCAGTAGAGTGCCATGGTGTCACAGCTCACAGCAACCTCAAACTCTTGGGCTGAAGCGATTCCCTTACCTCAGCCTCCCAAGTAGCTGGGTACGGGTGCCCACCACAACGCCCGGCTCCTTTTTAGAGACCGGGTCTCGCTCTTGCTCAGGCCGGTCTCAAACCTGTGAGCTCAGGCAGTCCACCTGCCTCAGCCTCCCACAGTGCCAGGATTATAGTAAGAAACTTACTCTAAGTATAAAGACGGAGACAAGTTAAAATAAGATGATAAAAAAAAAACAAACTGCGCCCAGCCAAGACTATATGTTAAAATGGATGACAGAAATACCACAGACAGTAAGGGGGCAGAGGGGAATGGAAGTACTCTGTTTTAAGGTTCTAACATGTAAAATGATGTAAGTATAACATCTGAAGGTAAACTGTGTAAGTAAAAAAATGTAAGTTGTAAATCTCCTAGAACAACTAATTTTTAAAAAAGGCAAAATAAGAATAAAAAGAAGAGGTATACCTAAGAAACTAATACTGGAGAGAAACTGAACTCGTAAAAAAAGACACCCAAAAGGATGAAGAAAGGAGGAATAAAGAGAGGACAGCCGGAAGACGGAGTTTAACCTGACCACACCCATAACCATGCTTAACGGCCTGAGCCAGCACTCCAATTAACAAACAAACAGCAGGATGGAAGACGGAGTTGAACCTGACCACACCCATAACCATGCTTAAGGTCTGAGCCAGCACTCCAATTGAAAGGCAGAGATTGTCACATGGGCAAAAAGCAACACCCAACTACATGCTGGTTACAAGAAACTTAGCTTGAGTATAAAGGCAGAGACAAGAGGAAATAAAGAGGATGGGAAAAAACCCATGTAAACACTAACCAAAACAGAGCTAGACTGGATATTCTGATATCAGACAAGTAGATTTCAAAGCAATGTATGTTTCATGAGGGATTCATTAAGAGAATATGGTCATCTTCAATGTGTATGTGTCTAATAAAAAAAGCTTCAAGGGTGGCGCCTGTGGCTCAAAGGGGTAGGGCACCAGCCCTATGTGCCGGAGGTGGCAGGTTCAAACCCAGCCCGGACCAAAAACTGCAAAAAAAAAAAAAAAAAGAGATTCAAAATACATAAAGCAAAACCTATTGAACTGAGTCTATAATAAGCCAGTGTACATGGTTATACTAACATAAACTTATTTTCAGACATTTCCCACATTTTAGAGCCTGTCACAATAAATGATAAAATAGACAGAAAATCAGTTAGGATATAGCAGGCTGGATTGACATTACTAACCAATTTGATCTATTTTTTACATTTACAGAACAAATGACTCCACAGTAACAGAACACATATTCTTTTCAAGTATACATAAAACACTTAATCAAGATGGATAAATAAATATAAATAAAGTAACATACATTCTGGGCCATTGTGCAAAGTCTCAGTAAATTTAAAAGAAAATACAAAAAAGTCCTCTGCATTTAAATTAGGTATTAACAAAATAAAAATATCTGAAAAATCTCTAAATATTAGGAAATTAAACAACTTTCTAAATAACCCCAGGATCACAGAAGAAAACACAAGGGAAATTAGAAATAGTCAGGACTGAAAAAAAAGATGAAAGCACAACCTATCAGCATTTGTGAAACAGAGCTAAACAGTGACAACATTAGACTTTTATATTAAAGGAAAAAAAAGGTCTCAAATGAATGATCTAAGCTTCCACCAAAAGAAATGAGGAAAAGTATAATAAATTCAAAGTAAACAGAAAAGAGGAGGAAATAAAAAGTAGAGCATAATATAATAAATTACAAAAAAAGGATAAAATATAAAACCAAAAGACAATAGGAAAAAAACTCACTGGAACTGAAAGTTGCTCCTTTGAAAAGATATTAAAATTGATATACATATAGTTAGACTGATCAGGAAAAAAATTATTAATACCAGCAATGACAAGGGACATTACTATACACCTTATAAACATTAAAAAGATAAGGGAGTATGGTGGTGCCTGTGGCTCAAAGGAGTCGGGCACTGGCTCCATATACCCAGGGTGGTGGGTTCAATCCCACCTGGCCAAAAACTGCCAAAAAAAAAAAAAAAAGATAAGAGAGTATTATAAAAACTTTATGCCAGTAAAAACAAATTAGAATAGATAAATTCCTTAAAAGATATAAATTACCAGAGATCAATCAATAGCAACAGAGAACTCGAGGAGACACGTATCTATTAAAGAATTTACATTTATTGTTAAAATCCTTCCCACAAAGAAAACTTCAGGCCCATACAGATTCACTGGTAAATGCTACCATACATATAAAGAAGTATCAGTTAAATACAAATTCTTCCAGAAAACAGAAGAAGGAGGAACAGTTTTCAACATATCTTTTGAGGCCAGCATTACTGTGATATCAAAACCAGACAAAATTACTGTAAGAAAAGAAAGCAATGGACCAGTATTTTGCACTACAGGTATAATAATTATTAGGAAAAGAATCCAGCAACATACAAACAGGATAAAATAGCATGACCAAAGGCAAAGTTAATTAATTATTTAAAAATTAATGTAATTCACATTAACAGAATAAGGGAGAAAAATCAAATGATTACCTCAATATTACAGAAAAAGCACCTCAATAAACCAGCACTACAAAGTAACCTCTTCCTCCTCCTTTCCTGATAAAGGACATTCAAGGAAAACTTACATTTCACATCACACTTAATGAGCAAACAGCTGCTTCCCCTTAACACTCTGAATAAGGCAAGAGTATCTGTTTTACTGTTCAACACTGCACTGGAACAGCCAGCCAATTCAATTTAAGGCAAGACAGAAATAAGACACACAGATGGAAAAGGAGAAGTAAAGCTAGATTTGCAGACTGTGCAGAAACATGTTAAAGAATCCATAAAGAGCAACTATAACTAATACACGAGCTTACCAAGATTGAGAATTACAGACCTGCACAGACAAATACACCATGCCCGTGGAGAAGAGTCAGTGTCATTAGGATTTTTCCCAGATTGATCTATAGACTGAACACAATTTCAATTAAAACACTAGCAAACTTTCTCTTTTTTCTTTTTTTTTTTTTGTAGAGACTGAGTTTTACTTTTTTGCCCTTGGTAACGTGCCATGGCATCACAAAGCTCATAGCAACCTCAAACTCCTGAGCCCAGGCGATTCTCCTGCCTCAGCCTCCCGAGTAGCTGGGACTACAGGCGCCAGCTAGAACACCCGGTCATTTTTCTGTTGCAGTTTGGCCAGGGCCAGGTCTGAACCCACCACCCTCAGTATATAGGGCTGGCGCTCTACCCACTGAGCCACAGGTGCCGCCCATTAGCAAACTTTTTTGTCGAAACTGAGAAACCGATTCCCTAATTCATAAGAACAAAGGACCTAGAACATTCAAAATCACTTTGATAAGAATAAAGTTGGAGGACTCACCAGATTTCAAGACTTACCTGAAGCCTACGTTACTCAAGAGTGTGGGAGTAGCCTGCAGCTAGACACACACATCAATGCAACAGAAAAGACTCGGAAACGGATCCACATATGAGGTCTGACAATTAAGTTTGTGAACCTGCTACAGTGTGCTTACACCAGGCAACACTATTTAGACGACCCAGTAAGAGTTCATAACCTTGGTGTATCAGCATCGTGCAGCTGTGTTTGTGTGGAAGTGTGGCAGTGTCTGGCTGAAGTGGTGTTCATTATTATGTTTTTGTGTGCTGTCTTAAGAATGTTGAAACTTAAATTAGAGCAACGGATGAACATTTATAAATTTCTTGTTAAACCTGGCAAGAATGGAAATGAAGTCAGGGACACATTAGTCCAAGGTTATAAGGATAATGCCATGAACTAAACAGTGTACAAATGGATTAAACATTTTCCTGAGGGAAGAGAAAGTGTCACTGATGAAGAGAAGTCAGGAGGCTAGTAATGAGCAGAACTGATGAAAAAATGAAAAAAATCATCAAATTATGTGTCAATGTTGTCTGCTGACTGTGAAAAGCATAGCAGACCACATAAACATCAACAGAGAAACACTTAGGAAAATCTTAATTGAAAATCTTGGCCAACAAGTCATGATTCTTGCACAACAATGCACCAGCTCATACACCTCTATCTGTGAGGGAGTTTTTAACCAGTAAATAATTAACTATATTGGTAGACTCTCCCTACTCACTTGATCTGACCTCCAATGACTCTTTTCTTTATCCCAGAATAAAGGAAATATTGAAAGGAAGACATTGTGATGACATTCAGGACATCAAGGATAACACAACGACAGCTCTGATGGCCATTCCAGAAAAAGAATTCCAAAATTGCTTTGAAGGTGGATTGCAGAGCTTCCCAAGGGGAGTACTTTGGAAGGTGACCTTAATGAAACTCAGCAATAAAGTATGTGGCACTTCTTCTAGGATGAGTTCACTAACTTAATTGTCAGACCTTCTATTAGGCACTAAATAATTATTGGAAATAAATGATTTATTCACGTAGCTCTTTATGATTCTAGTTACTTGATAACAGGAATCAAAGATTTTTCTACTCTATGTGCTAGGGGTAAGAAGGCGACAAGAAAGCATAAATATCATTCACAATTTAAACTCTAATGACCAACCAAATATAAAAAGTATTAACCAGGCACAGCATTTTAAAAAGGGTCACCTAATAAACAATTTTGCCTTATCTAAGTGGCAAAGATCATGTCAATGTCATATGTGATTCTGTCTATGCCATGCCAATTTTATAAATTGTGTTTAAATTTTGAATTCAAGTGATTTGTAAACTCAAACACACACATGTGCCTCTGGAAAGGGCTTCACAAAAACTCATACTGTACATAGCTGGAAAATGGGCTCCTTTAAAACTCGCTTAATATTTTATTACTTCTCTGTATCACTTTTATTATTTAAAACAGAGATTAATACCTATACACTATGTATTATGTGTTAGATTTACTATTTCAGTCCCCCAGAGTGTTTAATATCAATCTACAGAACAATTCTTAACACACCTGGAGAACTTGAAAAGAAATGCACTCTTGGCATCATTATTGTCCGAAGGACACTTCTTTAATGGCACTACTTTACACTTTAATGTTGCTTTTTTTCCCAAGGTAAATCTGGGTAAAAAAGGAGAGAAAAACAAAACAACAGAAAACACTAAAAGGTCATTATCTGATCTCTCTGGGGAGAAAAACAATGATTTTTTTTTAATTGACTTGTTAATCAAGGGTAGGAATAAAGATTTAATACTTGTGTTAGAATAGATGCCGATTCACACTTAAGCTATTTTTGCCTATACACTTACTGTGTGAGTTGAAACTATAGTAGCATAAGAAACAGACCAAGAACTTTATAAGTAGAGAAATGATTAACACTTTGACAGCAGAGAAGACTGTCACCTGTTCAAACCATATTTGTTTCTAGGGATGCACACAATTATAATAGCAAGATCCCTATTAAGAAATTCACTGTGAAGCATTATTATCCTTAATTTATTTGAAAATTAAAAACAAATTATCCTCTCCTCTGTAATAGCAACTTAATTTTTCCAAGCTGTTAATGGACCAATTAAACAAAACCATTTATTTGAATGCAGCGAAGAAATCCTACTCTTAGAAATATATTCCAAGTGAATTTTTGTAACATACAGAAAAATTACTTTACTGATGTTGACAACCACCTTCCTATAAACCCTGGACACTCAAAGAGTATGTTCCCAAGACCTTTCTAGGGGTCTGTGAGGTCAGAACAATTTCCATAATGATACTAAGACACTATTTACTTTTGCCATTGAGGGCACAATGAAACCAGTAAAGGGTAAAAATATTGATTCCTTCAGCACGATCAAGGCAGGAACACAAAATTCTTCCCTGACATGAATTCACAGTAAATAAAATTCAGTTTTATCTGAGAATGTCTTTGATAAACCTGTAAATTTAGTTAATTTTGAAAATCACAGTCCTTGAGGATTTCACTTTAATATTCTGTGTAATGAAGGAAAATATGTATAAAGCATCTCAGCTGCATTTTGGAATAGGATGGGAGGGTTATCTCAAGAAAAAGCACTTATTGGACTGAAATCCAAGTGAAGTAGCCACTCTTTTCATGAAAAACCATTTTTACTTGAACTAATGACTGAACACAAACTATTCTGAAATGATCATGACCAGCATTTTCTGGAATAGGAATGAGTGAGCCTGTCACGTCAAGAAAAATAACTGATAATATCTGTTGCCTATGATAAAAGTAAAGATTTTAAGCAGAAATTAATATATTGAAAAATTACACCCACCATCCTGAGCCTGGCAGCTTTGCCAACACTTAAAACTTATTTTCTTATATTAATAAATATGATTGTTTGATACGCAATGAATTTGTCAACATTTGGAAGTGCATAATTTAGAGAACTGATACTTTCTAATTGACACATGTTATTACAAAATCACACAGAAACAAAACATCCATAAAGTACAAAAAATACCAATTCATTTTAATGTAAAAATAACCGATAATATCTGTTGCCCATGACAAAATTACAGCTTTTTAAGCAGAAATTAATGTATTGAAATATTATATCCACTATCCTGAGCCTGGCAGCTTTTCCAACACTTAAAAACATTTTCTGACATTATTAAATATGATGCTTGATATGCAATGAATTTGACAACGTTTGGAAGAACTGCAAAACTTAGAGACTGATATTTTCTAACTAATGCATGATGTTACAAAATCATGCAGAAGCAAAAGATCCATAAACTACAAGACATAACATTCTATTTTAACGTACCAAAGTACAAAGTGCTCAGATGAAATTCTACATTCTGTACTCAAACTCTTCAAGAAATTAAAACCTCTAGATTTTTGGTATAGTATCACAGAAATATATAAACAATCATTTTGAAAAATCTATTAAAATACACCTCCCTTTTCCAACTACATACCTGTGTGGGGCAAAACATTTTTCATACATTTGACTTAGACAAAATATAAGACATTGAATGCACAGAGGATAAGAAAATCCAGTCTCCTATTAAGCTAGATATTGGAAATTTGCAAAATATGTAAAGAAATGTCAGTAAATTTTTTTAAGGTTTTGGAAATATAGGGTTCTTTTTCTATAAAAATACAGTTTATGTAAATAAACAGTGGGGTTTCTAATTATGTTTTTAATTTCTTGTATGTTAAATATTGATAGGCAGAATCTATAAAAACAAATGTTATTTTAGATCCTCAGTAATAACTTGAAGGCCATAAAGTTCAAGAACCATTGAGTTAAACTAAAAAGCAGTTATTTACACTATAGCATGATTCTCAATAGGATATTCACCACAGTCCCCTAATAAAATAAAATATGTTTTTCATATGCACACTTAAAGACAGCCTACCAGATGCCAAGCCCCATGTTAATTTCTCATGTGGTAAGATGAAAATACTTAAGTTTTTGCCCTAAAATTCTTACAGTCTTGCAAAAAAAAAAAAAAATACTCTAGTCATCACAGGACAGTATGAGCGCACTCCAGGTGGTAACTTGAGGACTTGTTCAGACTGCTTCTTACAGTTCTAGTGCCACCATTCATCTCTGCTTATCTTATTTCCTATGTTCTTACTTTGGTTTCCTTTCACTTTTTCTGTATTTCCCAACTCTCACATAAAAATCTTCCCCCCTTCCATAAACATAGCCATCCATCCAAGTCCTCTCTTTTTTATATATACAAAAGTGCATTTGGTATGTTTTCCTGAGTTAATTTGTGGCTGGTTACTGATTGTGTCTTTACTTCCAAACAGGGTTGTAGCGATGCCTTGCAATCTCTTTATATGCTTTTAATTATTAAAAACATTAGATAAAGTATAATAAAATTAGGTACCCGCAAAACAAAACCGGAGCTTTAATCATGGAAGAAAATAACCCAGGCTCACTTTTCTTAAATTGAAATTCCACAATTATAATGAGGCAAACCACACAAGGATAAGACACAGCAAGACCTCCTATTGCAAGCCATTTCCAAATAATGAGCAACACCTATAGAAATAATGAAATATTGAAATAATGACAGCAAAATTCTGAGCTGATCATGTTCAATCAATGCTTTATTCCTTCACTGTCCAAAACCAGGGAGTAACTGGAAAATGAAAACAAGCAAACGACATGACCAAGCTCTGACACTGAGATAATTAGTTAGCCCATATTTTATAAAACTCATGTTGTTCACTGCTGTTTGGATCGCCTGTTTACCTGGAAAACAACCTAAAATTGGCCTCTGGAGAAGCCTACTCTCCAGACTGCTCTTAATTCCTACTAACTCTTCCTCTGCCTAGTCAGCACAATGTGATTAAGAATAAAGAGGAATGCAGTCAGAAGAGCCTTAGTTCGAAGTTCATTGTGTCACACTGAGCATTCAATTTCCTTAAGCCTCTTTCCTCAGACATAAAAACAGAGCGAGCAACTAACCTGCAGACTTAATGATTAAATGATACCAGGAAGTAAGTGAACAGTGTAATGTCTATCACATTGTAACCACTTGGAAAATGATAGCCAAGACTGTCTAATCAAAATATAACCATTGTATCCAACTCTACCTGTATCCATTTTCTTATAGCAGAAGATTCAAAAAAAAAAAAACAGAAATCATTCCATTTCTTGGCTTTAAAATAGAAGGATAAAAAATACACATGAGGGATGGAATCAGACATGTAAAATATCCCCCTGTGAGAGGAGCAGAGAATTGGGGTCCATGGCACAGGCTTTTGGTCGAGGCACAAAATAAACCCTGCACAAATGCTAGCTGTTGCATTATTCTTCTTCGGTTCCCTTACAGGGTTTCTCCCATGGTTCATTTGCTTTAAGTACGTAGAGGAACAAATATAAAGAAGCACTGCCCAAGACACTCCTACAGAATTGCTTTGAAAGAAATCCATATAATGTGATAAAGTTTGGCAAAAGAACATGTCATGTGCTAAAAACAATAGCTAGCTTGTAAATGTGCTTTTATAATAAGTAATAAAACTTTGGGATTTGGGATGCATCCAAACTCTAGTTTCTCTATCCTCCCTGCAAAGAAGAATCATTTGGAAAGACTTTCAAAAACACAATGCATACTGTGCCACCAACTTAGTATGCTGAAAACTGATACAGAGGAACAGAATTGTGCCACGTTGCCATGATAAACCGTATTTCAAGGTAACCAAATAGTCCTAGCAGGAAAAGCAAAGTTCCTCTGTATAAAATAATTCTAGATAATATATGGATATGGAACAATATAATAAGACAATCTTCATCTTGCAACGCTTACTGGAACAAAGCAATGGTCCTCAATGAATGACAAACCCTTCTTTATAAAAGACCCCACGGAGCTCCTTTACCCCTTTAGCCAAGTGAATACACTGCCAGAAGATGGTCTAGGAACCTGCCAGAAGGCCCTCACCAGATACCTAATCTACTAGCATCTTGACCATGGAGAAATAAAATTCTGTAGTTTATAAGCCACCCAGTCTGTGGTGTTCTGAAATAGTGACCTCAGAAGACTAAGATCACGCAGTTGCTGCCAAACAAACTTTGATGACAAGCCAAAAGAGACTTGTCTAAACAGCAAATATTTGTGTAGTGATAAGGAAACACCTCAAAAGACACAGGTTCTAGGCCAGACTATAGACTAACCAGCCATCTTGTCCTAAAAAATGATATTACCGCTCTCTTTTAACACCAAATTAATTTATCTGAAAATTAAGGATTTTTGTCAGGATTAAATGTAGTGCTGTACATAAAACTTTTTGGAAAAAGCCAGTCTCTAGGTAGAAAATGTTAAAATATTTTCAAAGTCAATTAACAGCATAGGATTGAAGACAGAGTGCTAATGTAAAACAAACTATTCAAAGTAACTCAGAAGCTTAGTTTTTCTAGCTCCTAATTGATACGCTAATTATATGTAACAGAAAAATAATAAAACTTAATTTCTATAAAATCATTTGGTGCTTCAGACATTCAGTTAATTCAGACAGGTGTTCCCTGCCACTCACCTAAACTAGCAAATTTTTACTGAAATGCTATTAAGCTGCGCAGAAAAAAATTAAATGAACCCAAAATGGGTATATTTGCTTATTTGAAATCTCATTATATATTCTTATCATTAGGTACACTCATTTTCTTCTTAGCCTCATGCCAATTCGCTGCTACTCTAACCTTGAAATCAGGAATACTGCAGGTCAAAAAATACCATTCCCACTTAGGGGTTACAGTTTCCAAATTTAGAAACAAGTTCACCTTCCAGTATCGAAAACAATTAAAACTTAAAACATAAACAGCATATCCTACAAGCCCAGTGGCAAATTCCCTGACTCCAGAATCAGATTCAAATCCCTATTTCAGGGTACGATTTGGGACAAGTTACTACACATATCCTCATCTCTCTTTCCCTCTATAAGAGGGACCGAAATCTTATTAATGGTTGTCTCTTAACAATGGTTAAATGTTTGAAGTAACGGTGCACATAAAGCACTTGGTCCATTGTGAGGCCCAGAGTAAACCCTCAACAGACATTGGCATGGGCCATCGGGACAAGATGCATTCTCAGGAATGAGCACATGAGCAAACCATTACGAATTTACTCACACTCTACTGCCTGAAGTAGTAATTAATGGAAATGAAAAGATATGGGAGTCATCTTAGAGGAGGAAAGAACATAATTGCTGGTGGTATTTTTTCCGTACATTTAAGATTGAGAAAATATTTTCATCCTAGAGATGGCTACCAGGTATCTAGATAGAAATGTCCACAGACAATTTATACACCAACCAAAATACCTTTGAACACCTAATTCAGGTACACCTAATTCCAGGAGGGGTTCACCCACATCTAATCTATAATGTGATCCCTTAACAAGGACTCAGTCATCAAAATGCATGAAAAGGTAGAATCAGAGAGTTCGGTCTCTTTTTGGTTTGCTTATGATAAATCAATCTCCTAAAAACAAAGTTAGAATTTTATCCAGGCAAAACTCAAGGTCCAACAGCAGAATGGGACGACACCATCAATACTCTGAGATTCTGCAATGCCCTGATACTCTGTGAGATCACATTTATCCACAACGCACCTTAAAGTTTCCGCCACGTGGCCGACACGGAGACCATAATGAAGACACAGTTCCTGCCTTCACAATCTCGCAAGGGAGGCAGAAGCCCAAATGAACTTGAATACGATTAGACCCGCCTTATGACATGTTACGTACCAAGGGCTACAAAACAGATAAGATAGAAATATTTTTAGATTCAACCAAGTTCATCAATGGGAATTAAATTTTAATTGTTTCCCATGAGTGTCAGCAATAAAGAATAAGAGGAATCCCATCGGGAATAAGTAAAAGAACATTCTTTGTTGCAGCACAAAATGACAAAAGAAGAAAGAGGTAGAACCACGAGCACCCTACAGTCTGGACGATCAATCACAAGTGATCCCAGACCACAGACAGGAGACTACATAATTTAAAACCAGGGTACCACATATACTTCTATTTATATGCATTGCTTAACTGAAAGTATAATGGTCCCAGACCATATTTTGTGCCTTTTTTTTGAGACAAGGTTGCACTCTGCTACCCAGGTTGGAGTGCAGTAGCATCATCATAGCTCACTGCATCCTCAAATTCCTGTTCTGAAGGGATCCTGCTGCGTAGACTCCTGAGAATCTGGGACTGTGTCACATGCCTGGCTGATTATTCTATTTCTTTTTGTAGAGATGAGGATCTCCCTATGTTGCTCTGACTGGTCTTGAATTCCTTGTCTCAACTGACCATCCTCCTGCCTCCTCAGCCTCCCAAAGTGCAATAATAACAGGGGAGAGCCACCATGCCCAGCCCATTCTGTACTACTGACAACCGCTCGAGTCCTTGTTTTTTTAGGCTTTTGAATAAACATTAAATCAGATTCAAACTTTTACTTGCAACTGCCAAGGAGAGAACACATGTCCTTCATTTTGTCTTTATACATATAAAAAGAGGAGCACTTGTGTATTTATTTTATGTACAGTTTTCTATTTTCCTCTTTAAAGGTAAGCCTACATTTAAAAAACATACACATTCCCCCATATATTTCTATTTCCCTCTCTTTAAGACTTTACTTCAGTAAGAACTCCCACCCACCCCTGTGATCCAAATCCTGTTTGGTCCTGCAGGGAAGTCAAATGTAGGATCCTGAGATCAATTTGTTGCCATGGAAATAATTGAGATGTCAATGTTTCTGCATTATGACCGTACCATAGGAGCAGATGGGCTAACAAGGGAAAAAACCTACAAATATCTCTCGAATAATTATTGAAAGTGTGAGGTATTATTCTAAATTGACATTTTTATAATAATTTGACTCAGTTCTACCTAAACAGCACAAAACATAACCCCTTTTAACTTCCAGATTTATTGAGGAAAATGTTTTTAAATTATACAAACAGAAAGGCTTGCATATTCTTTTATTCATTTGATTATGTTTTCTTCTTGTTACATATCACTTTTTGTGCTTCATGAAAGTATATAACCAAGTTGGGAATGAGCTAGGTTTGACAAGAAAACCTCTTTCCACCTAAAAAAGCAGAAAACAATCCTGAATAATTTGAAGACACAGACTTTAGTCCTTTAACTTCTTTCCACTGTCTTATAAAAATATTTTCTTTGTGAAGAACACTGAACTTGGATAAGTAATCAGACAGCTAATCAATTATAATAATATTTACTATAAAAATGTTTTCCAGGTCCTGTATTTACCACTGTCCAATGAATCTGTCCCAGAAAATTGGTTACCTGAATAAAAATACCAAATCCTTTTTTTGCATTTTCCACAGCACTTAGCCAGGTCTCCTGGAGTAACCTGAATTAACAGTCATTTGTATGTTTGCTTACAGGAACATTTTTCTTAAAAATAACAAAAGGTAGTGTACATTAAAATAATCTGGAGGTTATATATAGATGTGTGTGCATGTATGCACAAATTCATGCCTAAATCATGAGGTATAAAACTGTCACTCTCTGGTCTTCATAAGGTACTATCATTTGGAACCTCTTACTCTACCACCCACAGCGAGCCCTTTTTATCCAAACATGAAAACGTTGTTCTTCCCCATTGTGGGCTAATTACACCATCTGTTTAGTCACAGTACTATTAATGTTAACTCCTTAACATTCCCACATGTACTGTCCTCGAACACCTTGGACTGTCAAATGCACAAGTAATACAAGAGGTAAGGAAATCAGTCTCCCAGTTTCTATTCCTAACTTTCTCCCCTCAGATAACACTATTGTCCCCAGAGGGACTTGAATATTCAGACAACTTCCCTACATCTCTCCTTAGTTTACAGGCACAAACTGTCACGATGAACAATAACATCAAGAAAATGAATCCTTTTCCCTCCATCGAAACTGAACATTGGAAATCATGTAATATTTTAGTAAAGAGAAAGGAACAAAGCCAGCACAGGAAGTACAGATAGTCAGTCATCTCACAGGCATTGCTTATTCTTGAACTGAAGCCAATCAGTTTATTTTCTTTATTATAAAATAAAGTTAATAAAAAAGATGGGAATATTCATGCACATGACACATGGCATGAATATTCTGTATTAAGAAATTAAAAATACAATTTCAGATAAAAGCACAAATTAGATACTTGAAGACTAACTAGAAATAAATGGCTACCGCATTGAATTGTTAATATAAGAAGCCACACCACTGAGGCATGTCCTTCCTGTGCACGCACACACACAGGTGGGTAACTCGTGACCAATGTGCTAATTAAGTTGACTGTGGTAATCTACCCAATATATCCAAACATTAAATAATCACTCTGTACACACTGAATATACGCAAATTTTACTGGTCAATTATACTTGGTCAAACTAGAGGGAAAAAACATGATTTGGAGAAAAGCTTTAAAATCCATTTATTTGCTTAAATATCTGAAAGAACACCATTAGAATATTCTCCTTATTATTCCCTATACTCATCTCAATTACCAGTCAAAAGGCACATGCAAAATGATTAATAACTCATTAACAACTTTAAAAATTAACATTAAAAATATTCTTTTGATTTTAAAGCCCACAGATTTTTGAAATATATGCATTCATGCTAAAATACTATGCATATAAAAATCTATTCCGTATCTTGAAAATTCGAATCTTTAAAGAATGATAGATATTATCTATGGATTAAAATGACCAGAAATCTCTTAATGAAAGAAAAAAATGATTAATGCTAAGTATGTTGGGATCTTTGGCAGATTCCTCAACTGGAAAATGAGGAAGATGAATTTCATTACCTCCATGTTCCTTCAAATTCTAACATCCAATAAATCAAAATATCTCTTTATAGTTAGATTATCACACTAATTAATATACCTGGCTTGTCTAATGGACAGGGCACGGTACCAAAACTTAGCAAAGTTCATCATATTCTGTAGTTTTATTCCCACTGTTTACAACAGAACAAAAGAGGAAAGAAAGTCAGGCAGGAAACCTACAGCCACTAGGGCACCTTATTCCACCTTGGAGGCCATCCTGCTACACCTTGCGTCCCTTCAATAGACTCTGAAAAGATGGCTTTGAAAACCTTTGTACCCAAAGTTGCTACTAAAATACAGACAGATGCCCACAATGACAACAACTGGAATCATTTGGACCAGTAACCTAGTCCTACCCTCTACAGACTGTAAGAAGGTATTAATAGTCCGTTGTTCTAAAAGTTTCTCCAAGAAATAAACCTTTGTGGGTTGCTATTTCTGATACACAAGGGAATAATAATTATCTAACAGTATAATGGCTTTACACTGAAGATAACAGCTGTCTAGAGTTTATGAGAAAACATGCAACTCTGTTACATAATAAATTATTGAGTCATTACATGGCCCAACTGTGGATTCAAAATCCTCAAGAATGTCCTTTTCCTTACAGAAAAAGTAATCATTAAAGAGAGGAATAGGATGGGTGCAGTGGCTCATGTCTGTAATACTTTAGAAGGTAAAGGTAGGATGATTGCTTGAGGTCAGGAGTTTGAAACCAGCCTGAGCAAGAAGGAGACCCCTATGTCTACAAAAAATAGAAAACAAATAGAGCTGAGCATAAGGGTGCATCCCTGTAGTCCCAGATGTTCAGTGGGTTGAGGCAGAGGAACACTGGAACCCAGGAGTTTCAAGTTGCTGTGAGATATGATGGTGCATAAGCACTCTAGCCTGGACAACAGAGAGACCCTGTCTCAAAAAAAAAATAAAAAACAATACACAAATATAGTTGCAAATTTGGGAGTTCCTTGTTTAATTAAGCCACTGCTCAAGTCAAGTGTCATAAAATCCTTACTCCAGAGAAGCAAAGCACACGTAAGTCAACAGAAATTGAACTGCTGTCCCAGTGCAGCTGATGGGGAAGATGCAAGAAAAAAGCTTCTCCCCAATGAACACGTTGAATTTTGATAAGGAAATGTCACTTCTCCTCCTTTCTTCTCACTTTAGGTCAAACGCATCAAAGTTTACATTATTTTTCTAGCTGTCTCTCATACATTCATTTTTAAGGTTAGAAATATAAACTATCTCACAATGAAAGCCAGATATAAAATAATGAGTACTTGAATGCATAAATATAAAACTAATGCTAACTTAAGATAGGGCAGTTTCCAGCCATCTTTTAAAACAATGAGAAAAAAATGCACCTTGAAAGAGATTGTTTTAAAAAAACCACTTTCCCACTAATTTTTTCCATTTCTTAAAGTAGAACAATTTAATTAAAATGTTTCTCTTCATCACACAGACCCCTGTATTGTCTACGTGTGTTAGACAAAATACATATTTATTCACTTACAGTGTAAGTAGATAGGTAACCACTTTGCAAAACAGATTTTCTTTTGTTATTCTTTTGTTTAATCTATGAAATCCAAATGTCTTAATGAAAAGCCCTCGTTCATCAGATGTTGGAACATCAATGAAGTATGAAGAATTTATAAAAACTATAAAATGCATTAAATGACACTTAAATGCATTTTCCTAACAAATTCCTTTGGGGGGAAAACAATTGAAATAACTATTCTGCACACACACCAATTTTAAAAAGGGATTATAACTGCTTATAAAAGTTCCAACACATGTTGCCCTGTTTCTTTTTTTTTTTTTTAAGATGAAAGCACCTAACCACTACTGACATTAACAAAAATGAACACTTAATTTTTAGGAAAGTGAATGTTTTGAAAGAGGCAGAAAAGGGGAAGCAAAGCACCAAACCAGGGACGCTGTAAGCATGTCTAATATCGCGTATATTAACAGATATAATTTGCATACCATAAAATTCATCCATTTTTAAATTTTAAAATGTATATTCAGAGGGTTTTAATGTATTTGGACTTGTGCAACAATCACTGTTGTCCAGTTTTACATCTCCTAAATACGATTAGTAGTCATTCCTCACTTCCTCACTTCTCTCTCCCCCTAATCCTAGGCAACTACTTTCAGTCTCTACAGATTAACTCCTCAATTCATAACAATATAAAAACTAATGAAATATTAAAATATTTTGCTCAGATCAAACCCACAGTGTGACTTGTATGTATTGCCAATCTCAATTCGGAATAGCCACATTTTAATGGCTCAGAAGGGACCTGTCGTTAGTTGCCACTGTTTGGATAGTACAGACAGACAGTAGAAGAACAGAAGACAGACATCGTGGAAAGATGACAATGGTTAGAAAGGATGAGGAACGAGGAACACGACGTGAAAAAGAGAGTGGAGAATGTAAGAGTATCAGGAAAAAATGGGCAGGCAAATTTTAATTTCTACATTAACCATTTATTTAAGTCCCACAGCTATGATGCTTATCATAGTGCTCTGTCCAGGGTAAATTAATCAACAAGCCAGGCTGTAAGGAAGACTATAAAGAAAGGAACAATATATTCCTGTCCTCAATCAACGTGCCCTCAATAAAGGAGATAAAACGTTTTTAAAATTCTAAATTAGAAATTGATGCCCCTAGAAGAAAAAAGAAGTGATAAAGGGTTCAGAGGAAGCAGAATTAACAACAGGGGAAATCCAGCCATGCCTGTCCAAGTTTGCCTGTACGCATTCTCTCTGCACTTTTATACCATCAATGGTCTCTATTACAACAGTTAAAATTAAAAGTCTGTTTGATCACCTGGCAGCCTCCACCATGCTAGTCCCAAGATCAAGAGTCCGTTTAGGCTAAGGATCTTTGATTATATAGGTCAAATGTCTGTAATGTGTATTCACTGCTTCAAACTGTGAATTATGCCTCGATTGCCATATCTACCAAGCAGACTAAGCTCCTTTTTAGTATTTAGTTCCATGTTATTGGTACTCTATCTTCAGCAGTTTTTTTTTTTCCAGAATATTACAGGGGCACAAATCTCTTAGTTATATGGACTGCTTTTGCACTGCTTGAGACAAAGTTGTAAGTGTGCCCATCACCCAGATAGTGTGCATTGTACCTGTTAGGTGTGATTTCACCCATCCCCTCCTCCTCTCCCTCACCTGCCCAGTTTTCATTGAGTTTTACTTCCATCTGTGTACAAGTTCAATTAGTTCCAATTTAATACTGAACATGGTATTTGTTTTTCCATTCTTGAGATACTTCACCAAGCAGAATGTTCTCCTGTTCCACCCTGATTGTTACAAAAGGTATTAAATTATTTTACGGTTGAGTACACATATGTATACATATATACGTAATCCAAAGGTACACTTAACATATGTATACTCAACCATAAAAAAATGAGTAGATATATACATATACACATATACACCACAGTATACACATGCTGTGGACTAACCCATTACTGAGCCACTCATGAGCACTTGGATTGATTCCACATCTTTGTGATTGTGAACTGTACTGCAGTAAACCAATAAATATTTGAGTACAAGTGTCTTTTTGATTAAATGACTTTTCCCTCTTTGGGTAAATGGGATTGTGCAACCAAATGGTAGGTCTATGTTTATTTCTTTGAGGAATTTCCATACCATTTTTCATAGAGATTGTATTAAATCACAGTACCACCAACAATGTGTAAGTGTTCCTTTCTCTATCCAACCATGCTGGCATCTATTGTTTTAGGACTTTTTGATAAAGTCCTCACTGGGGTTAAGTAACATCTCATTATGGTTCTGATTTGCATTTCCCTGATGATTAGTGACATTGACCATTTTCTCATCATTTTTATGGCCTTTAGTCTATCTTCTTTAGTAAAGGTTCTGTTCTTGTCTTTTGTCCACGTTTAAGACAACCTTATACTTCAAAAAAATCAAAGTATCCTTCTAGATAACAACAATGTAAAATT
Organism: Perodicticus potto; assembly: GCA_963574655.1. Taxonomy (NCBI): domain Eukaryota; kingdom Metazoa; phylum Chordata; class Mammalia; order Primates; family Lorisidae; genus Perodicticus; species Perodicticus potto. The sequence continues at coordinate 26,085 of CAUYRH010002952.1, forward strand.
AAGGTGACTATTAGAAAGTGAGAAAATTGAAGTATTTGCATTAAAATCTTATGTAGTGTCTGCCGAAATAATTCAGCCATCTCTGTGGAAGTCAAACTACTTTTAAATAAATGATTTCACCACAAATTCCAGAGATAAACTAAATTATGCCAGGAATGCAAAGCACCTTTCATTATTGCGTAATATTTTAGGCAGTGGACCAAATTATAATAAACACAGAAGCTTCACATATTTTAAATAGCTATTTTTAAATTGTATCAACTGTGAAATCACTTAGAAAGTCATAAATTCAACTATTAAATACAAGGGGCAGTCTAACTTCTAGATGGAAATAAAAAGTGAGATCATAAACTAGATAAAAAAAATAAAATAAAGTAGATAAATGTTAGCATAGAAGCCAAAGTAAATTACTTAAGGTCCCTAGGACTTTCAAAAAAGAAAAGAATGCATTAATAATCCAAAATATCCATTTGTGTGACCTGCCTTAGAAGACATTAAAGGAAGCAAAAAGTTAATTTTGAAAAGAAATCACACAGCAGATCTCTGAAATCTGTTATAGTGATAAGACTCTACATCAAAAGTAGTACAGTAATGAATTTTTTAACATATCATTATGTATTTCACAAGAAACCCATCAAAAGCTTTTTTTAGTTGAAAAACAAACACAACAGTTGGTCACACAATAGCTCCAGCATATTCCCCAGTGAGCACCTGTAACACCAGCATAATCAACTCTTCCAACTTGGGACAAAGTAGAAAACGGAAGCAGTAGAACCAATTTTTTTTTAATTTAGAAGAAAACAAAGAAAATAAGATCACTACAGTTTTTTTCTAAAAAGTCACAATGACACAATAAAAATATCACAGGTCTGCAGGAGTGGGAATAACAGAGGTCACAAAGGTTATGGATGGAAAGATTAAAGCCAATTTGTTCTCTCTTTCTCTTGGGTTTGTTTTTTTGTGCTGAAAAAGGTTTGGGATTTGGCCATGGACAGTCCTAGACTACTCTAATGTATTAAAAGTTCTCATGCAAAGAAAATATGACCTTCAATAAAGCAATTAAATAAAATTTATAGTTTCCAACAATAGTGGTTTGGTAACTTAAGCCAACTGAAAATAAAGGCAAGGTGGATGTGAACACAGGGTGGTATAGAAAAAGCATTACTTAAAAATGTTTCCAAATACTAAGTAATAAAATAAAATCTTTTAAAAAGATCATGAAAAAGAATTTTAATTAAACAAGTTATCTTGTCTTTTTCAATAAATTCAGGGTAAAAATAATGTATAAATTTGATAATAAGTTTATAAATTCATATTTTAAATTCAAACTCCTTCTGTTACTACTGAAAGGATATAAATAGCTGGATTTTAGTAGGGCAGGAGGGTTAAGGAGAGGTTGCTTAAAGGGTACAAATAAATAGAGAAATAAAGGAAGAAAATATTTAAGGTGATGAATATTTCAATTACCTGATATGATCTTTAAACATCATGTGAATGTTATCAAATTATCACATGCACATCTATTATTTATTAATAGACAAAGAAAAAATAATGAAAAATCAATTTTAAAACTAACAACATGATTTGTGGAAAGACAATTACTATTATGAAATATCTGTAAGTTCATTAAAGTTCTGAGTACTACCAAATCTATTCATATATAATGTTTCAAAAAACTAAAAATTTCAGGAACGTAATTTTTAGTAATATAATCAATAAGTTCCAAAGGTAAAATTTTCTTCTAGGCACCATTTCACTATTAAAAAATTATCAAGGCCAACTTCATAATGTGTCCAGAATAAAATGAAACTGGAGGCCCCTTATTCAAAAACCAGGATTTACCTTGTACATTACACATAGTCTTTAACTTTCTTCCAAAATGTCTCCCTCAACCTGTTATATGTTTTCTTTGTAATTGAATGTCAAGTTCTCATGGGCATGGGAACACTCAGAGGATAATTATAGACCCTCACAAGGTCCCTGAATCATAATTCAGTAATTCAGTAGACATTTGCCAGACTCAACCATCCCCATATCTGGGCACAAACAAAGAACCCACCCCAGGGAAGCCAAAGAACCCACCCCAGGGAAGCCAGAGGCATGGTAGCCTATGTGAGCTGAGGGTCTCAGCCTCTAGCTCTCTGTCTATTGTTTCTCTGGGCTTCATTTAGGAAATCTCAGTCAAAGACTGAATTTCAAAGAAAATTTCAAAGACAAAGAATTTCAAGACAACAATCACAGCGCATTAAATGCCAAGTGTGTGCCCTCTTCCCAATTTGGAGCCCCATGTGACTGCACTGGTTGCCTGCCTATGAAGTAAGTCCTGACAGTTGTTACTCAGACGAAAAGAAAAATCACTAAATGAGTTTTTTCTTCTGAATGTTTTTTTTTGCAGCAACTACTGCCAATTTATTTGGTTGAATCTGTCTTCATACTATCTACTGCCAAGTCTTTGTCAATGCCACAATTACAAATAGAGAAATCTAATTTGAAGAAAAACCATACTGGATATATAATATCTTCCCTATTAATTCATGTCAGACAATCCATACTAAGTGCAAAGTAAATAAGTCTTCAAACTAAAAGAAGACAATAGCATAGAACAAACAGACGCTTTCCATCTAGAAAATGAAGCAATTACAGTGGAAAGCACTTTCTATGCATAATGTACAAGGGCCCTAGGGTAACAATTGTCAAGGGATACATTTTGGGCCTTTGAAATGTAAAAGTTTGGCAACATGGGACAGTTAGGTTCCTAATAACTAACAAGGGGGATATAGTAAGTATAGTCAGGTATTTAGGCAGTTAAAAAGTAAATTATTTTTAATGGATGGGAAAAACTATGATTTTTATGAGTACAGAGGAAAGACAGTATGTCTCATTTTCATAAATAAGCAACTGAATATATAATTAAAATAAATGAATAGAAAAGGTAGGGTCCACTCAAAAACAACGTACACAGCATTTTCGATAAGGCCCTTTATATGTACAACATTTAAATAAAACTGAAAAGAATAATGAAATACAAATAAATTATGCCCTAAAATGATGTCAAGGGGATGAACTAAAACTGAATGATAACTACAAATTAAAAAGAAACTTTACTACCATATTTTGGGCAAGAGGAGAAAAGAAAAGTATGCTTGTGTTAGGGAAGACAGTGTATTGTTAACAATGGAAATGCTAAGTTGCTAATTCTATTCATTTTGGGTTTGAGAAGATAAAATAAACATCACACAAAAAAAAGAAGAAAGCAATCCTTGCACAGTAAAAATGAAAATTATATAAAATAGCAAATGATTACTTCCAGTAAGTTTAAATATATAATCCCTAAAGACTTACATCCCACCAGGAGAAAACCTGCAGGTTTGTGTCATTGAAACCACTCGGTCTCAGGTCACATCACCCATGCAAGACATGTTTTTAGCCCTCACTATTCTTGATGTTTCAGTGGAATTCAATATTGGTAATCACTGCCTCCTGGTCACCTTCTTGGATGCCATAATGCATCTCCACCATTCTCTTCCAAACTTTCCGGACACTCCTTTGCAGATTCATAGTCTTCTCATTAGCCATGAAATATTGGAATTTCTCATTGATAGTATCTTCAATTATAAGCTAAGGTAGCTGTCTCATTAACGTTCTTAACATTCTATAATTCAACATTTCCTTTGCCTTCTTGACCTATCCATCCAACCAAGTAACTGACTCATAAATGCATTTCCAACACTTCCACATCCCATCCTCACCCTCAACTGTGGTCCTTTTCCAGGGCTCACTCTCACTTAGTAATAATACCCCCTCACATCCAGATTTGGAAGCCAGAAGAATTCAAGATTCACTCTTGACTTTCTCTCATCCCCGCACTAATTTATCACCAAGTACTGAGAACTTACCTTCCAACTTTCTCTGAAATCCAACCACCCACCCCCCGTCCAAATCCTCCAGCAGGAACCTGTTTGCCAAGTTCTCTCATTTGGACACTGCAGAGATCTCAGCTTCTCTCCCTATGGACACCCCTACCCACTTTCATTTTGTTTTCTACATTATAACCAAAACCATCTTTTGAAACAGAATTTCAATTTTATCACCACCATTCTTCTGTTAAAACCCTTCAGTGACTTCACGTTGTTTCTCCTTCATCAGGGCTTCATCTTCCGGTCTTTCCTGCCGCTCAGTCAACAGTGTTCTCCCGCCGTTATCTCTGTGAATCCTGGCACCTTCCAACTCCATGGTTTTTGTACATGTTGTTCCCTCTAACTGGAATATTTTGCCCTCACCTTCACTTTTTCCTCCTTCTCTTTTTTAATGTATATTTACACCTCGGATCACAATGTCCTATTTTGAAGAAGTTTTTCCAGATTCATAGAGTGGCATAGACATATTTTCTATCTCACACACAGACTTAATGTTGTAAAATTAACTAATTAACAGGCATCTTCCTTTTATACATAAACTCCATTAGGTCAGGAATCAAATTCGCTTATATTTTGTATCCTACATCTAGCATAATGCAATTAGTAGACACTTAAGTTCTAATCAAATAAAAAAACATAAAGACTTCTATTTGAGAAATCTTACTTGCCAATGGAGTCAACTCTGATGACCCATTAGTCATCAGGACAAACTAATTTGGTTATTAATAGGTTGACATGTCCATGTCACTAAATATATATACATGATACACACACAATGTTAGGCAAATTTCAGTCTGGCAGCATCACCCAAATCTGAAATTTCAAGCTTTTAGGTAACTATGCTCTTCTTGAGAGTTTATTAGGACTCTCCTTTAAGTGCCCAACATCGCTGAGTAACTAGACTTATTACCATGTAACATTTATTTTCAAGTAATTTGTCTCTACTTAGATTTTTTCCCCTCTGCTCAAGTTTACATAGCTGTTGAATCTATTATCTTCAACATTTTTCTATGTAATCTTTCATGGCTGGAAAACTGGTAATAGATTTACAGAAAAGGATTTCCCCCAAAAAACCTCCAGCAGTTTCAAAACTTCCTTGGGCAGCTGCCAAACCTCTTCTTGGTAATTCATTCCTAGACAGATCCACCCCCACCCAAGAAACAGATTTCTACTACTTCGGTTTTATTTTCTCTTAATTATTTGCCACCTAATTAGCATTTGGCACTTTCCTTTAGTCAGAGACATCTCCAACCTTTTTAAAAGTTGCAATGCAGTGTTTTTAACTTCAATCAGAAATAACTTCCTGAAAGCTTTGCACCAATCAGAAACCCTGTCCCAGGCCAGGGAGTTCCAAATACACATTAAATCCCTTAAAAAAAATTAAAAAATAAAAGAGTCCTAACTCATCTGATTTCTCCAACACAGGCTTAGTTCCTTTCCCACAGAAGTTTGCTCTGATAAATAAACCGCACAACTTTGCAACAGGGTATTTAGTTGATAGCAGTGATAAATGTACTTTTCACATCTGTGGAAAAATAAGATCAAAATATCCACAGCAAGATTAACAAAACCAGACCAATATCTAACCTTGAAAAAACAGAAATGAGCACTATAAATGAATGTTCTCCTCCCTTTATTTTATCTAGCTAGAAAGCATATATTAAGCCATCTATCAAGAAACAAAAGGTTATCATGTGTACTTAGCTGTAGATGTATTCCAGGGAAGGTGCTGGTACAAATTAATAAAGAATGCACACAAGGAGATCAGCCCCAATTCTGTCAACTTCCAAAACCCTGCAAAGAACACCTCCAAAACAATTTATATTCTGACCTGCAAAGCCAGTTCAAATTCAATAAAACAAAATGCTGGCCATGTCTTACATTACTGCTATTTATTAACACCCTAGGGATGTTGTAGCACCTCTGAGGATAGGGGGAGAAACAGGAGAGTAAAAAAATCAATTATTTGTGCCTCTAAACTAATAAACAATTAGATGTTTCTAGTCATAATTTTAACACGTACATAGCTCAGAACTTTTGGTAGATAGAATAGTGCTCCTGCAAGAGTCCATGTCCTAATCTCTGGAACCTGTGAATATGTAAAGTTATGTGGAAGAAGGGAATATGGTTGCAGGTGGAATTAAGGTTGCTCATCAGCTAATGCTGCGATGGACTGACCAGGTAAACTCTATAATCACAGTGTCCTTAGATGTAGAATTAGGCAGAAAAGGAGAAAGAGAGGTGGCAGCCTGAGAAGCCTGACATTGCAGGCTTTAAAGTTAAATGGAAAGGGCCATGAGTCAAAGTAAGGCGAACTCTGGAAGCTGAAAAAGCACAGATATGAACCCTCCCCTGGAGCGTGCGGAAGGAACCCAGCCTTGCAGACACCCTGACGGGCTCAGGGACACACATCTGACTTTGACTTTTGACCTCCAGAAACATAAGGTAATAAATAATTCTGTACTGTTTTAAGCTACTAATGCTGTTATGACTTGTTACAGGAACCAAAGAAAACCAGTATGATAAATATTTCACAACAAACACAAATATGAACACATCCTGTTATTCCTAAGCATAGTAATAAACGATCTCACCTTACATAACTTGTAGTAGGGGGCGGCTCATGATCTACTTCAGACCCCATTAAAACAATCGGTTACTTCTCTTACTGTCTCAGTTTCCATTTTTTTTAATAGAATGGAGCTTGCTGGAATGTTCTAAATTTCCTTGGAGCTCTTAAGTTCTTTGTGTCTTTGTTTCCTGAATGTTAATTATGAAATGTTGTTTTGAGTTTTGACTTTTACTATAAATCATTTGTTAACTTCTAATGAGCTTTTATAACAAAAGTAGTCATGTTAAAATAAATCTGATGTAAGTTCACATCATGATTCATGATAACCTACTGCCTTCCACTTTAGGTCTCTAACAAAGTCTCTGCTTTACATGGCACTTCCCTCATCTTTGTAAAAGACCAAATTCGAGTAAGAGAATGCTCAGTTAATACACTTGCCTGTAGCTTTCTTTCAACTCACAAGAGGCAAGACAAAAAAAAAAGAAAGAAAAGAAAGAAAGAAATCAATATAGTACAGAATTTTGCTTTTGAACAATTCTTAACATACAAATCTTTACAAGTTCAATAACGTATTATCCAGAAGGAAAAACGATGTATCTCTCTTTTTTAAAATGGCTAAGAAGACTTTCCTATAAACTATTACAAATCCTAGCTATACAGCTTAACATCTACAGTTAAAGAAAAAGGAGAGAGAGAAAGGGAGCAGAAAGAGTGAAGGAAAGGAAGATGAAAAGAAGGAAAAATTATAGTACTCATTTTCACTGCATTAAACCATGTAGCAAATTTCTTTGGCTTAAAAAAAGGGGCGGGAAAATGAGGGAAGAGAATCACCATCCTAAAAAGAAACCAGATAAGAAAAGGTAAATCCACATTACATTGAAGGCTATGGTTAAGTCTCCTATAAACTGTAGAGTCAAAATATCCTTAGAATAATATATTTAACTTGTAAGACATCACTTAAAAGTTCATTTTATGCAAGAATGTTCTCTGGGCTTATAATGAATGTAGTATTCCCAGGAGTAACTGACAGTCAAAACCAGTAGTTGAAAATGGTCAGAGGGTACATATAAGCAACATTTTCCAATCACTGTGGGGAAATAATATTCCAAAATAATAGACATTTTGCAGGATATCCAGTTCTCTGCTATGAATACTGTGAGGTTTTGTTTTTCAATTACACTCAACAAAATAACATGTTTGACTTTTAAGAGATTTGGAAGTAGAAATTGAGGAAGGAAATGAATAGGAAAAAGAAAAATAAATGGGGCAGAAGATTCTAGGTGTTATGGAAGATGAGCAGAAAAGGATGGGACAACCCTACTCTAGAAAAAAAAATGAAAGAAAGTTTTCAGGAAGAGTTTGGGGCAAAATGAAAATGGGGCAACAAAGATGGACAGGGACTACCAATCCCTATGGAGGAGAAGACAGAGGTCTCAAAGGGCAGCAACAATAAATTAGTAAAAATGTAAATCAGAAACATAATAGGAACTAAATCACCTCAAAATACACACATGCACACACACACACACACACACATTCTGTCATTCATTTTCCTGTGGTTTCCCCTTCTGCTCAGTGTTAAGTATGGTTCCGATGGCGCAACACAGCTAAATTCAGCAAGTGTGTGAATGGGGGTATCTGTCCTGCTTGTTCGTTTTGTTCCCCCCCCATTTAGTTTAGAGAATTCCCTGAATTTGTTACCTTCTTACACTGAAATTATTTGAAATTCACAAAAAAACTGCAAGAATAATATTATATAAAGAACTCCTATATACCTTTTACCCAATTCACCAGTTTTCAACATCTTGTCATATTTATTTCAACTTTGCATTTATTTAATATTCTATAAATCTTTGTATTTTCTAAACAATTTGATAGGAGCTTGCACATAATGTGCCCTTTATCCCCCAATAATCCAGTGATATACATTTCCAAGCCACAAGAAATATTATCTTACATAACCACAGTACTGGAATCAAATTAAGAAAATTTAACACTGATATAATGTAATTATATAATCCAGAGTCTGGCAAACCTATGAGTCAAATCAGGACTGCCAACTGATTTTGTCAATAAACTTTTACTGGTATTCAGGCATGCCCTTCTTTTCTATTGCAACAACATGACAGCAGAGTTAAGTAGTTGTTGCAGGATAGCCTGCAAACCCTAACGTATTTAATATTTGGCCCATTACAGAAAAAAAGGGGGCACATCCCTGATGTAATCCACACTCCATATTCAGTTGTCAATCATCTCAATAATGTCCTTATTAACTATATTTTCCAGTCTAGCATTCACTCCAGAATCATGTGTTAAGTTTAATCGCAACTCACATCTCTAGGACTCCTTTAATCTACAATAGTTCTTCAGCCTCCCTTTGTCTTTCATGACATTGCCATTTTGAAGAATATAGGCCAGGTATTTTTTTTAGACTATTTCTCTATTTGGATTTGTCTGATGTTTCCTCAGGAGGAGATCTGGGCAATGCACTCTTTGGCAGAATGTTACAAAAGTGATTTTGTGTTCTTCTTATAGAATCACACCCAGAGGAACATCATGTCTGTCTGCCTCTCCTCAGTGGCTTTAGATTTGATATGTGATTTCTCCACTATCTGATTACTACTTTTCAGCCTTGCAACTAATAAAATATCCATAGGGAGATGCTTTAAAACCATCCAAATACATTGATGTACACAGCTATGATTTAATAATAAAAAATAAATAAAATTAAAAAATAAAAAATAAAAACCATCCAAATATCTTGCTCTCCATCAAACTTTTCTTGCCCCTAATTTAATATCCAATGATGATTCTTTCCCAAATTAACCTTTACTATAATGAGTGTTTGATGGTACTTTTCCTAATTCATTTGTAATATCACAAAATCCAACGTGGTATCAGTTTGTGTTGAGAAATCAGATGTTCCAAAAAATAAAATGATTCATCTCTTCCTTGTTGTTTTTCAAGGATCACTTAAACAACTTGAGAACCTTCAAAACTCTTGATTTCAATGATCCTAAAATCTCTCAGACTATAGAATTACTGAACAAATGTTCTCATGACTCAAATAGCTAGCATCTCTCACTCATCAGTATACAAAAACATATTGTGAAGCTACCACTATGCTAAAAAGCTACATTTTTAAACCTCCATTGTGCTCATTCCAGAATGAACATTTCCTTCTCAGCACAAAGTAGAAAAAAAACATCCAAGACAGACTAACACGCACAAAACACCTAACATATTTTGTATAATCTGAATTTTGAGTCAGCCCATAAATCATTCCATTGAACCTACCAGGGACACAGGTCATCATGCAATAACCACTGTCTGGGGCTTAAGAAATACAAGAATAAGGTGTAGAGACCAATAAATAAATTCTATTTAAGAAGACTACCAGGGTTTTTCTAGGTGACACTGTACTATATCTAACTATATGGTTGGGTGTTCCAATTCAAAATGAAAACAGGATGATTAAAAAAAAAAAACAACTCTGAAAGTCACATTATGAGAGTAATGTGAGTGATTATTTAAAGGAGAGGAGACTCTAGGGGAAACGACAGCTATCATCAAACAGATTGAGGGGTCTCACATGGAAGCAGCATTAGATATTGGCTTGTTTTAAGTCACTCACAAATGTCTACACTGTGTCCTGAAAAACAACTATATTCTTCAACGGGAAAAAAAAAACTGACCTTTCTAACATTCCTGACCCTAGAAGGAAAATCAATGACCTCAGAAAACAGGATAAACGCTTAGACTACGCAGTGGATTAAATGCATGGCAAGGAGTTGGCAAAATAAGGCTGTATAATATATTTGTGTTTGTACATGTCTTTTCCGAAATCAAACTTAATTTTGTTAAGACAGAAAGGTTTCAGCAGCTCTGTCCATCAAAATTTTAAAGTTTTCTGTACTTCTGAAACAACTGGAAGCTTATGACCGCCTCAGGCAGCAGCAGAAAGGGAAATAACTTCATACCAAGGCTCAGTGTCACATTTTTCTCTACAGCAAAATGTATGCCCCAAACTATCGACAACACAAGGACAGGAAAAGGCACTGCTGAAAGGAAAGTATCATGTACCAGTGCTGCTGATACATTTACAAATGCCTGATATCTCAACTAAAACGGAATCCATACAAGGTATCAAAGAGCTTAAGAACCATTAGGACTTACACCAGCTCACAGGTCAAGTGCCACCAGCTTTCAGTGTTAATTTTATACTGTAAAATTTAAACAATCTCCTTGAAGGAAAGTGGCAGGGCAGGGCACATTCTTTGGCATATGATGACTTAAAACACACCCAACCTTTCTTAATTCACTTTATGGGAATATAAGAAATTGGAAGCATCATAGCATAGTGTTTACAAACTCAGAGGGCCAGAGTCATGTTACTATCAGGTAGGTGACCTTGGGCCAGCTACTTAATTTCTCTACATTGGTTTCCTCCTTTGTAAAATGGAGATCACAAGGATTAGTACCCTATTTAGTTGTCATAAACATTATACAATATATTTAAAGAGTGCCTTTAGAAAATTCCTTGTATTCAGAAAACACTTAAGAGTTTATTGGCAATAGGGGGCTGTGGGCATTTAAGACAAGAATCACATGATGACGTTTTTCCTTCACATCAATCACTTTGAGAGCACAGTGAAAGATGGATTGGTTAGAGGAGGTTATTTGTGCAACCAAGGCAGGAGACAGTCTAGGAGACGACCACAACAGTCCAGAAATGAAATGCTAAAGGTCTGTTACGGCAGTATTGAAATATGCTAGAGACATGGGTATGGGAGATTGGGGGGAATGAGTATCAGATTCGGTACAAGGAAGATAAAAAGCATCAAAAGCAATTTGCACGTTTCTGGGTTGGATAACTAGAACTGTAAAGGACTGGTAAGAAGCAAGCTTGAGGGTATCCATATAATACAGTTGTTTTTAAACACACTGCGATTGAGGTAATCCAGGGCATTCCTGCTACTGTCTTAAATGAACCTGAAAAATAAAGGGCAAGACTGAGCTGGGATACCTATTGGAGTGTCATCATTTCACTGTTGCAAAAAATATTATTAATTTATTTTACAGAAAAATGGATGGTACTACCTAATGAAAGAGAGGTTTGCAGCTGCATTCCACTAGATGCAACGTTCAGTATCAAGCATTTTGAACAGTATGTAATACTGATACTAATAAACTCCCATTAATATTCCACCAATTCTTCAAAATCAGAACTTGCGATTTTTTTTTTTTTTTGGTAGAGACAGAGTCTCACTTTATCGCCCTTGGTAGAGTGCCATGACGTCACAGCTCACAGCAACGTCCAACTCCTGGGCTTAGGTGATTCTCTTGCCTCAGCCTTCCAAGTAGCTGGGACTACAGGCGTGCGACTGTTCAAGTAGCTGGGACTACAGGCGTGCGACTGTTTTTCTTAAAAAAATTAGAAAGGATGGTTTTACCAAGACAAGCTTTCTGTTCTGGCTCAGTCATCACTGAATTCTATAATTCTCAAAAGAAGACATTCACAGTGCAGACCCAAGTCTGCTGCCCCAGAACTACCCTTCACCCACTCCCATGGCAGTCCTTATGTTGACAGCTTCTTTTCCTCTCATACCAAGAGCCTCTCTAATGCAGTTTTTCTTGGGCTCGGGACACAAAAAACAAAAAAACTATGGACGATAATGGCTATGTTAAATAATTTGATTGTAGTAATCATTATACAATATCTACATATACATGTACCAAATCATCATGATAAACACCTGGAATATATATAATCTTTATTTGTCAATTAAATATTTAAGAAGACATATAAACAAAACATTTCAGTTAGGATGGTTAGGATTCTGGTCATGAATATGTTCAGCATGTCTTGCATGGTGGGAACCATCCTTCTTGTCTAAAGTCAACTAAAATGATTTAGTCTCATAGTAAATAAAATTTCATTTTCATTTGATTCAGCAAATGCATTTCTGTTCTTCAAGGTTAGCACATATTTAAGTCTTAGAAACCTGCAAATAATTAGTGGGGAACTTAGCGTCTATTATATGAAGGTCTAGATGATGATAAATATCAATAAGTGTGGGTTTTTTCTAAAATGCTTAAAAAAAAAACTTGAGATTGGAAGGGAAAAAAAGCTTACTGGGTTGTTACCACCAGTATATAAAATAAAGCCATTTGCATCTATTTAGTTTCCCAAAAACTTAATAAAGAGGCAAGAAAAAGTTAAAATGTGACTTCCAAACTTTATGAAGTCAAAGCAACCCACAAAGCCAAAAAAATTACAATTGTTTACCTTAATAAAACATTACCCAGACTAAATGTCAGAAAAAATAAAAAACTTATGGCAAAAAAAGCAACCTAATTCTATTTTAGGAAGCTAATAAATTATAGTAAAAAAAAAGAAATATATATATATATATATATATATATAAACACACAGTTACATTTAGGAACTGTGTATACAGCTAAGGTGTGGGGGAAGGGGAGGTAGGTCACTATTTTCACATTTGCCACAAAGTTGCAATCTCATGTCTGTAACCTATAAACTAAATTCTAAAAGGTAAATTTCAGGAAGAGTAACCACCATACATCAACTAATTTTTTGTTTGTTTTTGAGACTTAGTCTCACTCTATTGCCTTCAAACTCCTGGGCTCAAGTGACCTCTTGCCTCAGCCTCCAGTGTAGCAGAGCCACAGGCAACCTGCCACAATGCCCAACTAGTTCTTCTATTTTTAGTAGAGAGGGCTTGCTCAGGCTGTTCTCAAACTCCAGAGCTCAGGCATTCCATCTGCCTCAGCCTCCCAGAGTGCTGGAATTATAGGCTTGAGCCAATTCACCTGGTCTAAACTAATGCATTTTAAAAGCACTACAGAAAATGCTTGATTTACCCCATTCTTTAAAAAAGACTAAGGAAAAATTAAAAAGGAAAAACTCCCTGTGTAACAAGCAACAAATGTTTATAATGTAAACTTGACACATACAGAAATTATTCAAACACAATTAGATGCTGACAATTTTTTTGTCATTAAGAACAGAGCAATCTTGATGATAAAAAGTTCACAGACAGCCACCTTCTTTCACAGGTCTGAGGAAGAGGCATTGCTCAATTCTGAGGCATTATGGGGACAAATTAACAGTAGCTCCTCTTTCCCCTCTCACTCTCGATACACTGTTGCCACTGCCACCAAAATAAAGAAGCCAGGGAAAGAAATGTGCACAACCCGCAAAGACACACTCTAACTATCCCCTTCCTTAGGGCAGCTGCGTAGGCATCCTTTAAAACTAACTGAAAGAGGGGCATGGCATTCCTACATGCTGGGAATTATTACAGACAATCTTTGGAAACGCAGTTTTGGTATCAGTGTTCGGTTAAAAAAAAAAGTAAAACAAAGATTAAAAGATTAAGAATTGACATGATTTTGCTTATGATTCACAGACTCCTTCCCACCTATCTACATCTCTCCTCCCTATGCGTTTGCTTTCTGAAATACCAGCAAATACAATGAACCTTCCCTTTTTGCCTCCCCCCGAATCCAGTCCAGAGCCACCACTGTACCTAAGCCCTGGAGGTTGCCGGGAATGCACCTGTGCACACCTGCTGGGCACCGGTAAGTGACATGCCTGTGCTGGGACTCTTCTAACCTGCCTTTGGTCGTCTTTCCACACTGGAAAGTGGAAAATCATGGATTCAGGGAGCTGTAAAATGACCTTTATCCTGACGAAGACAAACAAAATAATAATACTGTATAAAACAAGACTGTAGCATTCACATGATACTTTGCCATTCTAGGAGCTCTCAAAGACATGTAGGTTTTTGTTAGCAAAAGGAAAGGTAATCAGACTTGGCTGTCTATTGCTGAGAACATTTTACCAGTTGCTTTACTTTTCACCCTGCCCACACCAAAGAAAAAGCAAAATTATGGCTACAGGAAAAAATAGTAAAACATAATTTTTATGGTGTGTTAACTTTCAGGCAAATTAAGAGATGCCTCTAGTTGCAGGCAAAGATACAGAGGAAATAAAATTCCTAAGAGACAAAATTCAGCAGCCATTCCTTACAAGCACTTCCTTTTTCTGTAGTTAAGAGGTAAGCTCACCTCCACGTGAACCTCACCCTAGCCATCCACCTTGCTGAATTACCCTCACCCAGTGCAGCTGAGCTCCTCCTGTTCCTCCCTGGACAGCTACAAAGAAAGTGAAATGTTTTCAATGGGTAGAAAGGTAGATTTGAGTGTGGTATAAAGCCTTAGTAAGCACTGACTATACTAGAATGTAGCTGGTACTGTTTCTAGTTGGAAAAATGAGCTTAGTGACTAGGCAGTGCTCAAACATCCAGAAGACGTTTACTGGTCCTGTCATAACATTTATGGTATATTCAGTAGCCCAGAAGTTCACTGGGGCTTTACTTTCCCAGTATCAATAAAACTGTACAATTCTAATGAAAAATTATTATGACTAACGAGATGGCTCAAATGGAAAAAAAACTGCATTTTGTTTCTGAAATGCAAAATGGGGGATGGGACCCATCATTTTTCCCTTCTTCATGTAGATCACTCAAGTCTTGTTTCAGCTTCTTACATACAAACTAAACAGAGTTATAAAGTCCTATGTTGACTCAATCCCAGTGTCCAAATTCCACTGTAACAAAATCCATCTTAATCCACACATAGTGTTTACAGATGGCATGGATGAAACCAAGCTGGCGCAGGGCCTCTTTGTAGTAAACAGATTGAGAGGGAGGATATTTTTAATGTCGGTGCTTCATACCCAGGCTTTCTGTCTCTGCCTTCCTGAGGGAGAGGCTGCATCATTTAGGTGTACGGAAAGGCAGATTATGTAGAATGTGAAAAAGGAATGATTAGAGAGGATTGTTAATTCCCATTGAATTGTTAATTCTCATTGAAGGCAGAATTAAAGGGGGAAAGAAAGCTTTTTGTTTCCCTTAGCACACAATTAAATTAAACGCCCTGAATTTTACTTAACACTGTTTTCCTTACTTATAACTTCTATATTCTGTCTTTTGATTTGGGACTCTGTTCTTATTACCCCTATTTCCTCCACAACATTCTTTCTCCACTTGGACACTTAGGAAATCACTCAAGAAAGTTGCCGAGGACCCATCTGCTATCTCACAACCCCAGTCCTGTCTTTCTCAACCTCTCAGGTTACCCATGGCTTTCCCATTTCTCACTCTTTTTTCCATCCTTGCGTTGACTTCTGCAATACTGGCTCTGAATTACATGAAGGCTTTTGACCACTCCCTCTCCAAAGGCTCCAAAGGCAAACCTTTCCTTCTCATTCCTTGCTCATGAGCTCACTTGCTTTCTGTTCTAATGACAGCCTGACGGGGGCTGACAGCCGGGAGGCATCGCGGGCCTGACCTCTCTCCTTCCTCTCTCACTCCCCTTCTTCCAAATGCCTGCGAGACATCTCACTCAGAAGTCAACTAAATGTGGACATGTGAAAACCTGAGCTCCTCTTCTTTCCCCAACAATACCCAGTTTTGCCAATTTCCTGCAACTGTTAATGTTATCTCTACCCTTCCAATCTCCTAAACTCATTAAATTACTTTTGACTGTCTTTCTTCTTTAACTTCAACCCTCAACTTGTCTATGTATACCAACTGCCATTTCCACCTCTGCCCTATCTCCCTGATCTATCCTTTCCTCTTCAGTTTTAAATTCCATTCCAGCCCAAGCCCTTAGTCCTCATGTATGAACTACAGTAAGCTCCTACCCTCATCCGTACAGCTTCTTCTCAGGACTGAACTGACAGAAGGCATCTAATGCAGTTGTTTTCCTGATGAAGAACTAAGGTCCTGATGAAAAACTCCAAGTTTACATATCTAGATGCAAGTGGGGCCAAGGCTACAAACCCAAGGCCCGTGACTTCGAGACCAGCACTCTAGCCACCATGCCAGGATGCTTCCCAATAGCTTATCAACCCCTGGGGCCAAGGCCCTCTCTGGATCTTCATGCAGCACCTTCACGAAGCCTACCACCGTACACCGTACCGTTCCATCCTTTAAAAATGCCTTTGCTTCTTCTCCAAATTCACTTCTCATTCTCAGAATAACTCTTTTCCCTAAGTCACTCTCTTTGTCACACCCATCCCAACTAACTTTTAGCCCCACTGCTGCATCAGTGTGCATGCCACACTCCCAACAGGCTTCTATTTCTAATACGCAATACAGCCCATTGAATAAATCACAAGACAAATATAGAGTTACGTAAGTCTACATTTCCCATTCTAATTTCAGATACCAAAAGAGATTGTTACTCTGATCTTGTAAGGGTATTTTGTAGCTTAATGAATGGATTTGTGTAAGGCAATTTAAGACCCAGTGAGCAAGATGCTGCAAATTGTAAAACAACTTGGTAAATGGCTACTAACCCAATACAAATAACAATTTATGCCAGTCATAAAAAAAAAGAGAGAGAGACTGTTTACAAGCCCAAATTACACGTTACCATTTGAAATAATTGTAAAAATGTATTTTCATCATTTCATACATATCCTTTAATTTTGTTCTGTTATTAAGACCGAACCCACAGGCAATTACTTGGGTTCAACTGTAACTGGCCACTTACCTTATCTCACTACCAAAATTGAGATCCTGAAATACTGTATCTTTTTTAAGATTTTCAATGTTGCATTCCGAACAGTTTGTATTTTAACTGCTTTATATTACCAAATATTTACAACCTGCAATACTCTCCAAGAAACTAACCAATCCAGATTTTGAGACAAAATCTAAGATAAGATGAATGAATGGAGACTAGCTTTTTAAGTCATCGATTGACTTTTTTCCTATTATGATGACCTCTGTTTCCCTATGCAATTCTGCAACACTGTACTTACTGCAGGGATTGTGATATCGAGGCCTTCTTTATTAAGAATCTCTCCTACATCTTCTTCTCCTCCAGTTCTGTGTGTACCTTCTTTGTTGACCTGATTCAATAATCATTCCTCAGTCAGTTACCTTGGAAATATTTCAATCTCATTCTACCGCTTCAGTTCCTTTGTTTTGGACTCTAATTTGTTGATGAGAGCTAGTCTTCAGTTACTACCAAGGACCTTCATGAATATAAATTTTAAGAGTATCCAACATGATTTACATACTTAAAGGAATTGGGTCTTACGAGTCTTTTATCTTTTCCCATACTACAGAGCATAATATTTTCCAGATAACAAGCACATAACAAAGGCGTGTTAACCAACTCAAGAGGGGTTTTTATTTTTATTTATTTATTTTTTTTTAAATTAAGTTTATTTATTTATTTATTCATTTTTTTGTTATTGCAGTTTGGCCAGGGCTGGGTTTGAACTCACCACCCTTGGTATATGGTACCAGCACCCTACTCACTGAGCCACAGGCACCACCCTCAAGAGGGGTTTTTAATGGACCATGTGGCTGCTGTGCATTTTCTTCTTAGAATTTGACTTTGTTCTCACCCGATAGTTGTCCCCAAAATACATACATACATAAAGATGAAAGCATGTGTCCTGCCTACATAGATTTCAGGCACTGGCACATATTAGCAATTTATTAATACATGTTTACTTTTTCGTTGTTTCATTCTACCACGGTCCCTAGTGGTTCGAACAAGCAACCTGACCCATGGGCCCCCCCAGTGAGCTGTAGACCTCTGCTGATTGATGTCAGAAAACAACCCCACCCCTTTCATAAATGAAGCCTCCTGTGACCTAGCCAGGGCTATCACATCCACCCCAGCCCACACGTGCAATTCAAAATCCATCCCTGTAATCTGCCTCTGCCCACCTTTTCTGACAGTTCAAGTTGCTCCATGGATTCTAATCTATCTCTGTAGCCCATTCCTTCCCACCTTTTCTGAGAGCTCATGTTGTTCTGTGATATATTTGCTTTTAGCCACAGTGCCAATGCTTATGCTATTCTGAAACAGGAGCAGATTTCAAGAAAATCCTGACTGAGAAAGACATGTGCTCACAGGATGAGAAATAGGAGGAGAAGTCAGTAAGGAAAGAAAGGAATGCTAGAAACAGAGACCTGTTTAAAATAAAATGTGTGTATCAGATGAGACAAACAGAAACGCACTTTAGAAAACAGGCTCAACAAAAACACTAATCATGCACAAGCCAGGCGGACATCCTTAGCTTCCGTGCAGGGACATGGGAGTAATAAGCAGCCAAAGCACAGAAAAGCAGTATCTCCTCAAAGGCCACCCATGTGCCACCTCGGTCTCTGCTAATGAGGGACACACAGGAACAGAGAAAGCAAGGTGTGAGAAAATACAGAGAAATCCCTCTTATACTGTTTGCAGTCAACAAGACACCAATTGTTCTTAGATGAATGGCTTATTCTGAGAATTCTTCTGACAGGAGGGATCAGATAGCATCTGTCTCTTACAAGTAAAAGGCATTAAGCCAATGAACAGTTCTCATTATTCCGGACAACAACAAATGAAGTCAGAGCAAGGAGGAACCAGGTGGTATCCTGCTCATAAAACCACTTGATGTATCAACATCATGCTTATTTCTCAGCTGAGCCAACTAAGGGCTAACTTCCTTAGACACAAGATTCTTGATAAAATAAAGCTTTACTAACTCAAAGTCAATATTTAAGTATTTAGGCATGGTCTTTTAACAGTGCAATAATGCCTCCAACACTGAGTCCAGCAATCTATTTTTCATTTTCAAATTTTAAGTAATTATGACTTTACTACATTATCCCTATGCAATCTCTGCAACACTACTGCAGGGGTTATGGATCAAGGCCTATGTTATCAAGACCTACAAGAGCAGATATTTTTTCTACAAATTTTTTTATACTACTGAGTCATTTAGATCTTGTTTTCCACAACTCAACATTTAAAAGCAAAAATAGTACCCCAACTTTCATAAAATAATTCAAAAATAACATAATTCTGAGTTTTCACTGACCACAAGAGAGGGAATATTTTTAGCAATTGTTTTAACCTATTAGTTCCTTTGCTACTACTGCTTCCTTTATCTGCTACTTTGTATGCTAAAAAGCAAAAAGCAACATGTTAGCATGTTTCTTATAAAAATAATATAATTCAAAAATATAATTCTGATTTTTCACATCCTTTTTGTTTTCATCCCTTCTTCCCTCTGATGTTATGAATTAGTGGAGGTAAAGTATAGTAATATTAAGCCCCATTCTCTTCCCAAGTAACTCATCATAAAGATGAACACAGGAGCAGAAAATAACACGGTAATGGAAATGCTGTAAAGGAACTCCCACATTTCCCTAATGGCCACATCATGGCCATTGTGCTGTGTGTTCAGTGTCACTTTGCACACAATCATGGCTATCACTTGATAGAAGAACCTGTCCTAAACAAAATCTCTGCACTCCATCAGCAGACAATCAGTGCCTGTAACTACTTCAGAATTATGCTGTGATTAAACTGAAACTCTAATTAGAAATAGTAGGCTAATGTGATATGAAACGTCCACTGGCCAATTATGTCTCTGTTTGCCATTGTCCTGTAGTGTGTATAGATTTAATCTTTTTATAAAAATAACGGAACACAGATTTGGTAATGACATCCTGGGCAGGATGTCCTAATAATTTCCAGGGCCAGTCATTTCCTTTTAAATTTATTTTCTCCTCTTCATGGTTTGGTTATATAGACCCAGTTTCCCTTGATTCCTCAGAAACAAATCCTAAGTATTGACCAAAGTGCCCTTCCAATACAATGACTGATGAACCCTAGATATGCACATTACACTTGCCATGTTTACCAAATAAAACAAACAAACAAAACCTGTTGTTTTCTCATTTGATATTAATGGGCTTACCTATTAAGTACCATCACCTTTAGTACTATATTATATACAAAATAAACTAAACTAGATTAAATGAGCAGTGATCTTTTAACAAACCTATATTTTCTCAAGAATAATAGGTTTTAGTTTAACAACCCTTGTTTCTACCCTCTCCTTAACAATAAATGCTTAGCAATATTTTAATCTCCTGACAGTAAAATCATAATCTAATTCTCTTGCAAAAGTAGTGCTTTCTATGGGTTAACTGCAATCCTGTTTGTCATCTTAGTTAAATTTCAAAAATTTCATTTTTCTTTCAAAGTGAAGTATTAACTTTCAAAAAACTTCTACTTACAAGCTTTAACAAATTAAATAATCTGATGCTAGTTTTAAAAATGTCAATGTTGTTGGAGAAGTTATCAAGTGATAATATTAACATAGATTTGTTCCTATGGTCAGAAGTGAACTAGCAAAGAAACTATTTCCTAACTAATCCTTTATAAAGTAAATATTTAAAACACAAATAACTTAAGTTAACGTTTTATTTTTAAAAACAAAATGTCAAGAAAATATTGAATTACACTTCTGAAATGCCAAAAGAGGCAATGGAAAATTGACCCCATTTACAATTTTTCTACTAGTAGTGTCCTTGAAAATAAATTTAATTAGCATGGTTTGTTCAAATCAAATCACATTTTTAAACTCAATATTTCCCTTCCTTTCAGAAAATACAAATCAAATCCACAACCCTAAGTACTATAATTTAAATTTGCTTCCAAACACATACAAACCTCATAAAAATTATATTTCCATTTTAACAAGCAATCTCAACAGGATGCTTATTGGATCAAATGCATTAGAGTGGGGTCTCTGAACCCACCATGAAAAGGGAAGAGTGCTTTACATATAACAAATGTAAATTATATGAAGTTTTATGCTACCCAGAAATAAATACAAGCTGATTACAATTCAACTAAATGATTATGAAAATTATCAGAAAAAACTAATAGTCTACAAAAATGCTGACCTATGGATTTATTGCAATCAATGTATAATTACACTTTTTAAAATTACTTAAGTAATGGACATTCTAAATTTAGAGCAATTGTTTACACTAGCACCCATGACACATTTATGATCAGGTTCATAAATTGTGCTGTGCGGTCTTTACTCAGTTCTGCTGCCCTCAGATTTCTGACCATTTCCTTCCCTGGGAGAAAAACAGAGTAGAGAGAGGAAAACTTTTCCTGGCATCGCATACCAACATGACCCTAGACACACCCATATCATTAACCAGCTTTAGCAGTTTTCATTGATTAAAATGCATGTATAAACACACACACAAAGTGCCTACTATATAGCAATCACTGTTATTATAAGGCTAACATCCCAATCACTGGGGAAGAGACACAGAGATAACTCAGGTGGTTGCTGTCATAAATAAAATGAAGTAAAAGAAAAGAGGACTATTTTGGCCACAATTGCTGTCACAGTGAGAGATGTAATGAACAAAGCAATACTTCATGGAAGAATTATGCAGTAGCTCTTCCATGGGGACCAAGACTGGAGGTAATCACATCAGAGAAGGGATAGGGCAGCGGAAGAGCGGGAAGCTGGCAGGGTCTAAGAACAAGCAGGATGGTGCTCCCGTCACACACATGTTATTAAGGAATAAATGAACAACAATCAGACAAGCAATAATGAAATACCTTGAAAAAATGAAGAATAATCACTAGCAGTCTTTCTTGAGTGATGAAGACACTTTTTTAAATTTAGATACCATCTTTTTATTTCATCTTTAGAACGAAGCCAGAAGACAGACTGTAGTATCCTGGTTTTCACCAAGAAGTAATTAAAGAATTCTTTAACTAATGCCATTTAGTTAGTGACTGGCAGAATCTGGATTTGTATTCAATTTTATTTGGGTTCTGAAATCCATGTTTGTATGTTAATCTTTTTCTCAATACTCCAGCTTTTAGAAATTAACCCAGAGAATACTACTAAAAATACACAAAATTCTTTGTTATTTTTGTTTAAAAAAAACAATCAGGCTCAGCCCCCACAGCATAGTGGTTACGGTTACAGCTAAACAATGACATCTGCAACAAAAAATAGCCAGGCGTTGTAGCGGGTGCCTGTAGGTCCAGCTACTTGGGAGGCTGAGGCAAGAGAATCGCTTAAGCCTAAGAGTTTGAGGTTGCTGTGAGTTGTGATGCTACGGCACTGTACCGAGGGTAGCATAGTGAGACTTTGTCTCAAACAAAAATATAAATATAAATAAAACAATCAAAAGGAATAAAGAGAAACCTAAATATTTAATATACATGAAATAGTAAACAAAACTATGATACCAATTCATATATTAATGTTATATAGGTTTTATTATGAGAGCTCTGTAAAAAGTTTGGGAGAAAAGCATGTGTTCATTGCATGCATTAATTCAAGAAAAGCTAAAAACAAAGTTATATCTATGCTGTGGTTACAATCATTGAAAATATTTATGAATGTAAGAAAAAGAAAGAGAAAATATAAACACAGAAAAAAAAATTTGATGTGAATATCGATTTAGTAGTAAGTGACAGAAACTGAACTCAAACCAGCTCCAGCAAAAGGAGAAATGTATTGACTTGAGTTAAAGGAAAAGCTGAATACTTAAATCACAGGATACATAGGGAAAAAGCTAATTCTCATCAGCGACTGGAACTAGGGACTTTGACAGGCCAGAGTATCTTCCATTCCTCTCTCTAATACTCCCCTAAGGCTTACTTCACATGGCAGGCAAGATGTATAGCCCTCACATCTTAAATAAATCTTGCAATTTTCCATGAGAGAATGGCTTTCTCAATCCCAGTTTTAGAAATCCCAGATGGGACTCATTTCCTTAGTGTGGCTCAGGAACTCACCCCCTGGATAAAGGACGCCTTGAATGGAGATCCCTACAACTGCGCAGGGGCTCGGAAGATGATACCACTAGTACAGGGCTCTGGTCAGCTGAGGACTCTGAACTAGACAAGACTGGAAGACCTCAGAAGGAAAGTTTCTCTGAGACCTCCTGCTTTCCTGTCTCCTATCCTTCTCTGAAAAAAAGCTATAGAAACCAAAATTCCTCTTCCCTAAGGCAGGTCTTAGAAACTGGAATCCCCTTTCACCCAAGGGCAAGACATAAACCCTAGAAAGGTCACCCTCTCCCTTCTCCTTTGTGAAGACCCTCATTCCAGAGGGATCCTGCACCATCCCAAGAAGAAATGCTACACAGAGCAGCAAAGAAGAATGAACGGGCAGGCTCTGCTGAGCTCCCCCACCAGTCTGTTACCACTAGATCATTTTCCATGGCTATCCATTCTTCAACAAACCTGAACATAAAAAATACAGCAGTAGGGCGGCGCCTGTGGCTCAAAGGAATAGGGCGCCTGCCCCATATACCAGAGGTGGTGGGTTCAAATCCGGCCCCGGCCCAAAAAAATACACACACACACACACACACATATATACATACAGCAGTAGTCCCCATCCTTTTAGGTTTCAGGGATCAGTTTCACAGAAGACAATTTGCCCACAGACCAAGGTGGAGGGATGATCTTGGGATGATTCGAGTTCATTACACCTCCACCTTAGGTCATCAGGCATTAGAATCTGACAGGAAGCAGCCTAGACCCCTCATGTGTATAGTTCACACTGGGGTTCATACCCCCAGAAGCATTGAATCCCCCTGCACATCTGACAGGAGGCAGAGCCCCGGTGGTGATGCGAGTGACAGGGAGCCGCTGTAAATACAGATGAAGCTTCACTGGGCAGCCAGCACCTCTTGTGTGCTGCCAGTTTCCTAACCAGCCATGGACCAGAACCAGTCTAGAGCCCTGGGGTTGGGGACTGCAGAAGTAGAGTTTCCCCGAGGTCTTTGGGTTGTCATTTCTGAAGACTCTCATGTCACATAAAACTATGTGAAATAAATTTGTTATGCTTTTCTCTTGTTGACCTGTCTTTTGTAACAGGCATGTCAGCCGTGACTCCTATGTGCAGTGAGAAAAGGTACCACAACTCTCTGCCTCTCAGCTGCATTAAATGAGGAGGTGTAGTTTCCCAAAGGAAAAACTGGATGCCGCTATCAGAACAGGGACTGAACATTGGGCATCCACAAACTAGAATCCAACTGAACATGCTATTTGTAACATAAACAAAAGCAGGTAATTATTGTTGAAACAGAGGTCCACCTTACCTTTCATGTTGAGTATGCTGCATAATTACATGCTAAAATTGCTTATTCAATGGCTTAGAGCAAAACCTCCCTATTTACAGTAGTTTTACCAGTAAGTAGCCTGTATTTAGCATTTCTGAGAGTGGGAGTGCAGGGATACAATTCAAGAAGAAAATCTTCATCCCTGTGTTGGTATAATGGTACTGACATTTTACAATAAGTAAGTTTAAATGTCACTTAAGTCTTTAAAATTTGGAAGAGAATTCTTAAAATAAGTGGATTTTAGCCATGATGAACTATGCAATAATTATTTTCTTTCAACTTTTACTGACAAATATAAGTGTAAAACTAGAATAAGTTTACTCACATTAAAAAAAAACAAACAAATTTACACTAAGCTACAAAGCCATTGATCTGTAATGAGAAAGAGAAACACTCCACCATATATTAAAATAATCACTTTTTCCCAAAACTTACATTCCTTTAGTCTTATCATGAGTAGGCATAAGGAAAGAGCATACTTAAAAAAAAATAAAATAACAATTCACATGATTCTCCTGAAATCATAAGCTCAAGCTTTGAAAATATTTTCACAATAACCAATTCTTGTGCCATACAATGAGAACTGTACCTTCAGGCATTACCTAGGGTAATTTATAAAGACAGATGTTTTATTTTAAAAATGGAGCATATTTTCTACTGAAATGATAAGCAGAAATAGAGATAAAGTGGTTCCATGATGGAAAAAAAAAAAGCTTCATAAATTATTCCAGAGGAAATTTATCTTCAGAGTTTCACACGTAAGAGAAAAGCCCATTGCACTTTCCTGTTTCTTCCAATCCTGGGAAGTGTCCCGACCACAGGACGGAGAAAGGGCTGGTCTCTGAGCAGCAGGCAAACCACACTAGGAAACGACGCAGTCTCAGGCCTGAATCACAATAACTAAAGTGATAGTAAAAGGTTTTGGAAACTGAGCAATGTTTAACATACACCTCTCTTAGTCATATAAAATTACATAAAATGTAAAAACAAATATATTAATCAATAAAATCTAATTACGTGTTTCTATCTGTGCCATGTACCTGTATCAAAACACGCTACATAAAAGGCACATGAGAAAATATACACCTGGTCTTTATTTATTTACACCACTCCAAGTGTTAGTTTTGTTTTCCTACACAACCTCCACAATTGCCAGCTTGCGTTTGGTCAGAACTAAACTTTTTGTGATGCCCAGACCAATCCCCGACCAACATGGATATGTATTCAGCATAATCCATTCTGCATCTGCACTTTCTGGGGAGCGCCCTCACTTACCCTCAACCTTCACTGCATTGCACTTTCACAACTGAACCAATTTTTCAGGTTTACGAAAGCATAAGTATTCCCAAAAAATATATACCACATTTTAAAGGCTGTTTTTAAACGTTATACCACATCAAACACATCTTGAAATAATTAAAAAGAGATCACTTTCTCCATTAGACCAGTCATGGAAGTTAACATGGTCACTTTATTTCAAACCACCTCTCTTCCTCTCTCCTCTTTCCTTCTCCCTGTCCTATCAAAAAAAAATTCTTTTCAAAAAGATGGCATTCAGGGATATGCTACAAAAGTAGTCTTTAACAAATAATGAGACCAACGCTGGGGAAAAATGAAGGTGAGTTTTGCTATTATTTGAGAAGTTAATGCATGACAAGAAAAATCGTAAGTGTTTGCTGACCCTGCTCATTCTAAGCCATGAAACTGCTTAAGCTACAGCAAAGTGCCAACCATGGCAAGCGTAAGGGATTCTGCAGATGTAACTTTCCTACGCAGGACAGTCCAATGTTAACACTCCACTGACACTGTGTACAGACAGCAGACAAGAAGTAGAGAAATTGGGGGAGAGAAAATGCCAAAGGCATTATGTGGGCACCCTCTCAGGCCCAGATATTGGGGAGCTCTACCTTCCTGAGAAGCAGGATAGCACAGTAATTAACATCTTTCATTAATCACTCCTTCTCCTCATGTGTGAATCCTGACTGTTATTTTCCAAGCTATGAGACACCGGGTTAGTTGCTCAATCTCTCTGTGCCTCCATCTCCCCATGTGTAAAACTTGTATGTATGAGTCCACTAGGGCCAGTATAACTAAATACTACAGACTGGGTGGCTTAAAAAAAAATGAAATTAATTTTCTTGCAGTTCCACAGGCTGAAAGTTCAAGATCAAGATACCAGCAAGGCTAGCTTCTCCCAAGCCCTCTCCTTGATTTGGGGATGGCCAACTTGGGGCCTTCTCTCTGTGTCTTTTTTTCCGTCCATTCCCTCCCATTCTCAGAGTTTCTTCCTCTTCTTATGAGGGTGTCAGTCATTGTCGATTAGGACCTCACCCTCAGAACATCATTTAACCTTAATTAAATGTTTAAAGGCACTATCTCCAGATACAGTCACTGGATATTAGGACTTCAACATATAAATGTTAAGGGACACAATTCAGTCTATAAGAATGTAGAACAATAATGTCTACCTCACATGATTGTGGTGATAATTATATTTATTAATATACACAAAATGCATGGCACCTGGGAAGTTCTACATAAGTGCTTACTATTAGGCTAAGCTCCATTAAATTTACATGTCTGACAATTACCCACAAATCACAGCATCAGATAGATGAAAACAGACATTTATAGGCTGCCTTAAAATTTCTTGTATTTAAACACTAATATTTTGGGGGAAAATGTAGGACACATCTTGCTGATAACATTTATCTCAATTCAAAACCTAGGTGGTTAATATAGAAATGTTAGTGGTTCCTAACAGGAGCAAAACCAATAGATAGGTTTGATTTTCTCACATTCCCAGTGGGACACAAAGGCTTTTTGTGTCTCAGGATTATGTGCTGATAAAGAATGCGGAAAGAATGTTTATGAGGAAGCAGACAAAAGCAGCCTGGCTCCCATGTATCCACACTTGGCAGCTGTAATAAGTTTGGGCTACACCAATAATTTCCAATTATTTAACCTGCAGTCAATTCCTGAGCTGAAAAACTGTGGTGAGACCATCAGATTAATTTAGAAAGGCTCATACACTCATATGATCACCAAAACCCATCACCAAAATAAATATTAGACTTATGTTAATCTATAATTTTTTTTTCTCGTTACTTTTTCAATCTCCCTTCATGATCCTGAACAGAGTTCTGTGTATCACAAACACGATGGACGGGGAAGGAATGGTAGATGGCAGCAGAGCAAGGGTAGCAAAAGTTGCCAACCAAAGCACAGACACTAAAAGTTTAAGGGCTGCCTGGTAACTAACAGCCTAAGTTTCAAGGCAGAAGAGAACTAGGGGATGAAGCTTCCCCTGGAAGTGATTCAATGTAGTTCACATTTATGTCAAAGGAATTTAACATAATCCTCTAATTGTGGAAGTCTGGTTCTCTCACTCAGGCTGCCTCCAAGATTAAGTCATCGCTCCCTTACATGGGACCAAAGGGTCTCATGATCTAGTCCCAACATATGGCCACATTCGTCAAAGCATCTTCAGAGACACCAGTGGCAGTTCCTACTGCTTTGCTTCTGGGCCCTTCACAGGCTGCTCTCCCTGCCAGGAAAATCCTCCTTGTTAACTCTCTCTTTGCCACTAACTCCTGCACGTCTTTGGATCTCAACACTAGTATCATTTCCTAGATAAACTCTATCCATCCACTCCCAGATGAGTAGTTTGCCTCTTCAATATGTTCCCACAATACCCAGAACCTAATCCCTAAATTATTGAACTTATCATACCATGACACTATAAATATTTAAGCACTCACTCGACATTTTCAATAGTATCTTATAGTTTGATGTCAAAAAACCAAACTTCCAATACACTGTGTTGGTTGAGATCCACATTTCTGTATCACACAGACCTGAATTTGAAACCCAAGTGTCATTTACTACACATGTGCCCCTTAGAGAAGCTATAACATACACAATAATATTTATTTGATAAAATTAGTAAGAGTTAAAAAATAAATAAGCTTGCCACACCACCTTGCGTGAGACAAGATATAGCCATTATTATTTTCACACTCTAGATCTGATTTATCTCCTACTACTCTATTCAGTATAACCCACCCTCCAGCTTGAACTATGTGGCCTGGAAATACTGTTTTTTCTTCACTTAAGATGTCCATTATTCCGTCTTTGCCTACGGAAACGCTGGTACCACACACTCCATGTGGTCTTTCTCAAGCCTAGACACGCTCTCACCCTTCCCTGGTGCTTTTTTTGAAAGGAGCAAGAAAAGACTGATGTTTGTTGACTTTTGTGGCTATTCATTCCCAAGTTTGCCCACCAGAATGTAAGCAAACTAGGAGCAAGAATGCATATGTTTATCTGTTCCCTAACAGTATCTGGCACATCTTAGACACTCAACAATATATGGACTTTTTTTTTTTGAGACAGGTCCCCAGGCTGGAGTGCAGTGGCACGATGTTAGTTCACTATAGTCTAAAACTCTTAGATTCAAGCTATCCTCCTGCCTCTGCCTCCTAAGTAACTAACTAGGACTACAGGCCCATCCTACCACACCCAGCTCATGTCACTGTGTTGAGGAGGCTGGTCTCAAACTCCTGGCCTCAAAGGATGTCCCCACTTTGGCCTTCCAAAGTGCTGGGATTAGGCTTCACCCTCTGGGAGCTGCAGTCTGTTTTGAGAAATGGACATGTTGATCAATGTTATAATTCACAGTTCACTTAGGAATGAAGTGCTGAGAGAAGAAAGGTGACAGAGGAATCCGCTCTGCTTGGAAAAGTTGGGAAAAGCATACTAGATGGGGAAACAGTGAAGTCTTATCCTGAGAGTTTCCAGATGAAGAGAGGGAGGAAAAGTTCCACACCCCAGCCCTTGACAATATATGTTACATGAATGACGGAGCTGAATGCATTCACTGCGGAAAGCAAGCAATCACTCATCTACTTTGCTTTTTCCCTAAAACAAGGTCTGTTTACCAAAACCACTCAGAATTGGGAACTAGAACTGGAATTTTTTAAAAACACATATTAAATGCGATTTCTGAAGCCCAGTTAAAAGTGTACACACACTCATACATACATAGCTATACTATGGGAAACTCACAGAATTAGAAGAGAGCTTAGAAATTACCAAACCAAAAAGCTTTATTTTAACTAACAGGTAACTGAGCACAAAAGGTGACCTGGTATCAAAGCACTTTTCCTCCATCTCTTCATCTGGAAGCTCACAGGATAAGACTTCACTGTTTCCTCATCTAATATGCTTTTCCCAACTTTTCCAAGCAGAGCTGATTCCTCTGTCACCTTCCTTCTCAGCACTGCTTTCCTAAGTGAACTGTGAATTATAACATTGATCAACATGTCCATTTCTCAAAACAGAACGAAGCTTCCAGAGGGTGAAGCCTAATCAGAAGCTAAAGTGTGTATTCCTGGCATACGCTAGTGATTTATCACATCTGTTACTTTTAATGTTCAATTCACAGAGAATAGAGACTAGAGCACATGCCTGTAGTCCCTGACTCTTAGGAGGCTGAGGCAGGAGGACAGATTGAGCCCAAAGGTTAGAAGCCACAGTGCACCATGATTATGCCTATAAATAGCCACTCCACTCCAGCCTGGGTAACATAGAGTGGCATCATCTCTAAAAATGAAAAACCAAATAAGTAAAAATAAAGCATAGTAACTAAACCCTGTTAAATGATTGATTTCCTTTAGTTTTTGTAAGACTAAGCTTTATGTTGCTCGCCTTAACATTTTTTAAGAATATAATGATTTAACTAAATTGTATTTAAGTGTAAAAAACTAAAACAAAATAATATAAGCTACACTCTGGTAGGATTTGACAAAGATTTCCCTTCAAAAAATAGCCCTTAAATTACTATACTGTGCTTCAAATAAGAGTGAGGAAGCTTTCTGATCAGAATTGCAGTGTGTAAATAAGGAACAACTTTGAAACTGCTGCCCAACAGCTGGGGCACTCAGCAGGAGAACTGAAGTAAAGAAAACACTTTTGTTTCCCTAGGGGCAAAAGGTTAGTGCCAAACACAATAGTACAACAGAAACAACAAAAGGAGAAAAAATGTTTACAGGATTTATCTTGACTCTTTGGGAAAGAAAATAAAATATTACAAGCCTCCAATCGAAGTGGCACCATGCCGTCATGCAATCCAAAAGCATTTTAAAATCTGCCCGTGATGTTTTTTCTAGTAAACATTTCCGAAAGAGTCTGCAACTCGATTTATGTGCGTGAAAGGGAATTAGAGCATACCTCCCTACATTTTACAATTCACATTAAAACTGTCATAACACCCTGGAAGTATGGGAAAAAATTGGAGTTGAAATCCTATTGTTCTGATGTTAGTATAAGCAGCTGAACTGTAAAACCTTTGCTAGTATTACACACACAAACACAAAAAAGAATCTTAGTTCTCATCTTTCTAGTATGTTCTCATTTTCTAAGACAAACCATTAAAAAAAAAACTTTTAGAAATGTTCTTCCATTCTCTGCATTTTATTGTATACAATGCAGTCTAAAAGAAACTATCTGTGTGGACACCAATTACATACATTCATATGCAGTCTAGAGATGAGAAATTTAATAGAAAAAGAGCTTCAAAAACTGCAAAAGTTATCCCTCAAGGAAGCTATAGTAAAAGGAGAAAAAGAATCAATAGAGAAAAATACTTGAGGTAAAGACTTAGTTGTTTAAAACCAAAATGGGTAGTTTTAAATATACTTACATATACCTTAAACCATAATACAAAGGTAAGTAATCTTGAAAACATGAAGATATTTAGCCATGTTGCCTAAAACAGAATTAAATAAAATGTAAGGAAAGGGTAACATGCAAATTGGTTTTAAATCCTGATGTAGGCAACGGCCCCCAAATCTCAGCGTTCATGTTCCCTATCTTGGCAAATGTTAATAGTTTGAACCAGGTACTCAGAAACCATCTCTCATCCCTCCCTCTCATAAAGTCCCCACAAATCCATCAGCAAGCCACTTCATTCCTGCCTTACCGCTCCACTTCCCTCACACCCTGCTCTCATCAAGACCACTGATCATCCCCACTGAGTATACAAAGTTTTCCCAGTTGCTCCCACCAAACCATCTTCCCAGAGGCCCCCCAAAACCATTCATGACACTGCTCAGAGGGATCCTTAAAATCTGACCACGGCTCTTCCTTAGAATCTTATCTTCGCAGTTACTTACAAGGTCTCGCTTGGTCTGCCCTCTGCCCAAAGTCTCAGCCTCTTGCGGCCAAGAACCTCTTCAAGCCTCCTCAAAGCTTCTCTCTGGCCATGGTGGGTGGATTTCTCACAGCTGCTCCAAAGTACCATGTTCTCCCCAGGCCCCGAGTCCTCACACAGGCTGTGCTATTCGCGTAGAATCTCTGCCCAGATTTTCTCATATCAAAAATCCCTCTGTACCCTTTCTTCTCAACAACCACAAGGCAAGGGAAACTTCCTTTAGACATATTCTTCTAGCCCCCTATATTTCTTTACAGGACTTTCCAAATTTAACAGTACACATTTACAAATAACTGTTTAACATCTGTCTAGCCTGGACCTCAAAGACCACAATGAAAGTCCATGATGAAAAGGCTCATGTCTTCAAGCCCTAGCGCATAACCATAGTGAAGGTGCTTTACACATACAGAGAAGACTGATCAAGGGCAACCTCCAAAATCTTGGGACAAAGTGAGGCCTGATGAGGAAGTCTCTGAACTAAAATGAAATCTTTAGGATCCTCCCCAGTGGCTGACTGACTGGGCCCCTTTCTGGCTAAATGGATCCCTAAAACTGAGTTGCTGACCATGAGAAAGGAAATGAGACTTGCGTCCTCACGTCCCTCGTCCCCCTGCCTTCTTAGAGATGTCCTTTGTGACTCATTAACAGACCTAATGAAACTGACGCTATGAAGGCAAACCTGCAGGGCCTCAATATAAACAACGGACCACTTGAGTCTGAGCGTATGTCCAGTACTTTGTCTCTGATTAACAGGCCTTTATCTTAACTCAAGCATTACTTTTCCCGACTGCTGGTCTATTAGACAAAGCCTAACTCTTGCAGCCATTGTCAACTGAAGAATCTTTAACTCACCTAGAACCTGTACTTGTCTACCACCACCACCACCCCACTTCAAGATTTCCCACCTTTTCAGACCAAACCAATGTATACCTTCCATGTACTATGTATGACTTTACCTTTAATTCCTGTCTCCCCCAAATGCATAAAACCAAACTATAACCCCACCACTGTGAGTCCAGGTGCTCAAGGCTTCTTGGGCATGGCTCCGGTCACAGTCTTCGATGTGGCTCAGAATAAACTTCTTTACAGTATCTTATAGAGCACGGCTGCTCTTCCATCGACAAGCCCGTCTTGCATTCCAGCAATGTGATTAATGGAAACCCATTTTCCTAAGCGATAAGGTAGAAAAGGAGCGCAGAGAGAGGCTACTCCTAAAACTGTGTCCAATAGTAGAAAATAAAGAATATTTGTTAGAAAATTCTACCTCTGAGTATTACATACTTTATCTAGGGAGTTTATCATATACTTTTTATCCCTACAGTTTTTAGCAAAATGCTACACATACTTGTATAGTTATCATTTAACAAATATGGGAAGGATTACCATTTTTAATATAAAATATTAAGATGTTAGAGGCACAAAGTGATTCTATATAATATTATAAGCAGCTGAGAGAGGAGGAGGAGAGAAAGAAAAAAATAGAGGCTGGGAGAAATGAATCAGGAAATAGTTGCCATGTTAAGCCAAAGTGAAATAACAAGTTTCATTTGAATCTTGGGATCTGACATTAAATTCAGCTTTAATCCTTGCATGGTCTTGGTCCTAGAGGATCAGAAAGACAGTCATATTTGAAATACTGCAACTTCCTTCAGTTTAATCTTTGCCAACAATATATGAAACCCTTAAAATTATTTAAGAGTATCCTATAAGATTATCTTCTTACGTTATAATATAAACATTATAATAAACCAACTCTGTTTCTAGATTTGTGAGAAGCATTTTAAGTATGTAAATATGACACAAGGTATAATAAACTCATGAGGATGTAGTGTGGCATTTCCAAGTGTGGCTTTTGGAATTACTCTCATTTTAAAATACAATTTTTTTATAAAGAAAGAAGACTACAATTTTCCTCATAAAATCTTACTCAAAATATCTTCATTGGAGTTGGCATCAAAGTAAACAAATAAAAAAAAAAGGCCACGGCTGTTCTGCAATCAATAAAACATTATAAGTAACAAGTATAAGGTTACTTATAAACTAATGAGGATAAGCCCTAAAAAGAGCAACAAAATAACTCCCACATGCATAATAGTATGTGATTAGTCACTTACATTTCCTTATACAATTTGTCCAAATTGAAGATGACTATATTCTATAACACAGCAGTTTTCACCTCAGAGGTACCAAATAAACAGGTAAGTAACTTAAGTTAATCTTCACATTAATAATTTTATGATGCCAGGGATTGGAGGGAATTAGGCCTGGTTATATACACTGAAAAAAATGATTTTAACACAACCTACACTGAAAACAAATTGCTCTAAATACCTGTAATTTTTATTTTGTTGGGAAATGAGTTAATACAAAATTTCATATTTCAATCAAGTAAACATCAAAATGAGAGTCAGGTACTTAAGAACGGTGGCTTTCTTGTTTTGTCTGAATTCGCCCCACTCCCTCTCTTTTATTTCTTACTCCATCACTCTTACACCTCTCTCTCAGGACTAAGAATCCATATTTTGATGAGCCCTGTTCTCTTGGGTTGAATCCAAAGTTTAAGTGATTATCAATTATCAAAAGGGTTAGGTATTTTTCTTCCATTAGATCTAACTAATAAACTGTAAAATCTCTTTAACTGGGGGTAGAATGGCGTGATTTTGTGAATAATGTTAAAATCTGAATTGTAGAACACTTTATAAGAATATGGGGTTTGTACCTAGGGTTTTGTTTGTTCTGAACAATAAGGGTTTTTTTTTTTTTTTTAACAACGTGCTGACTAGTATGCATCTTTTAAGGAGTTCTTCTCATGAACAGGTATGGATGCTTTCCTAGTAGCATACTGTTTATATCTAAAGTGTGAAAAAGCATAACAATTAATTCTCTTAAGAACTGTAAATAAATGCCCTGAAACTGCAGACATCTCTCAGTTGTCTGCTCACTCTCTTTCCATCAAAATGTTAAAAAGACAAACCACAGCCACGGATCTATATTCCAAGCATCCTGTATGGAAAACCAGTAGCCTTCCCAACCTGGCGTCCCAGATGCTGAGAGGCATCCCCTCCGTGCAGGGACCCAGGAAATCTACATGTGGGATATTGATTCAAGAAACCTCAGCACTGGGAAGGGTCCTGGCTTTTCCTGCCCACATAAACTAAGCAGCTCCCTTGAACCCATAGGGGAGACGTTTACTTGGTTCAATAAACAACACCTGGCAAAGAGCCCGTCCTCTACTAATTTGCATCCCAATATCCTCCTCTGCTTTTGGCAAGGTTGGGCTGAGGGAAGGCTGGAGGACGGAGGCATCAATGCTCCTCTGTCCAGACAACTGTCTGATCCTTTAGCAAGTTGAGAAACAAGTGTGATAATGCACATAACTCTAAGCCTTCAGGATAGATACTGAATTAGGAGATTAGGCCGTGCCAACATATAAAATGGAAAACATGTATATTTTATCATTATATCCTGGAACGAGGCCACAGAACAAATAATGAATGAAAACATATATCGTGAGAAAAAGTTCATGCAGATGCTCACGTGAAAGAGAGAGAAAGAAAAAGAAAGACAGAGAGAAGACAGGCCGCACACAGACACGATTTTCCTAGCTATTTCCATTTATTGAAATATGTACACTCACTCACATGTTTTACCATTAATTGGAAGTTTTGTGTCTGTTTTTATTGTTTTGTTGTTCTTTAAGTCTTGGATAGATCCTTGTAAGTTAAAAATTTTTAGATGTTCCATTGAGCATCACCATGGGTATTTTAAAAGTTCTATTCACACAATGTCATTTTGTTTTAACATTCGATTTTTTAAATCAAGATGCAGGTTTATTTAAAGACAAACATGAATGATGCGTTCATACAGGGATGTCCAGGTACATTTGACTTTTGTTGTTTTGTCAAGAGTAACACCAAAATAGGAAATGCAACTATAAATAAAAAGCATAGCTTCTTCATTCATAACATCTGTCATAAACAAGAAACAAAAGCTCTCTGCTAGTGAAAACACAACCTTCTCAAGTCAAACTAGATAGTCAATTTGTATTCGAAAAAGCAAGTCACTGTAGCAATAATAACTTCCATGTGGACAGCTCTTCAAGGTTGAAAAACAATATCCAACATAAATTACCTGATTGGATCTTCACAACCAAGTAAGCAGGTGACATTATCCCCAAATTGAGGATAAGGAGACAGGTGAACTGTTCCTTTTCCAAATTAAGCAAAACCCTGCATTCTTTTTAGTCTGTCTACTAGGAAGTGCCACAACATAAAAGGAAATGAAAGAAAATGAGCTTGTAGTCTATGAAATCATGCAAACCTCCGACAACTTAATTCATAGGATGGCAGTGAGTGTTACATTGAGTGTAGCGGCTTTCCCACTTTGGAGGGCAGAGCCACAAATTAGAAATTTATTTCACACAGTGATTCAGTACACATAAAGATATATAAATCTATTCAACTGATATTAAAGTTTCATGAAGCAATACTTCATTCACCCTTCCTCCATGAAATGCATACTTTGTTATTATTTTTATTACTGTCTCTTCTATTTAAAGTGGGTTTTTTTCCTTAAGCTGTTTGCTACCTGTTGAATTGAATTTAGTTCCCACAAAATGGGGGGTTACACGCAATTTGGAAATACTTAGCTCAGTGCTAAGAACAGTAAACACTAACATGTTACTTATTGAAAATAATATTTGCAAAAGCTATGTCCCTATAGGTTCATGGATACCGCTCGCCCTCCAAAAAGGATATAATGTTTGCCCTGGAAATAATAGTTTAGATAAGACATATAAACAGCCCAGAGAAATATAAGTTTTTGATGCAGAGGCAGATAAAATCCTGATGGTCACACATTGCTGTTACTACGTCATCTGTCTTTGGTGAATGAGTGGCTAAATATAATGACAAATGAATTAGATATCTTTATCAGGTCCTGCTGAATCAACAGAGTGTTGAGATACAATGTAATACAAATTAGAAGTTGTCCCTCAAAATCAGAGGCTCTAATATGGTCCATTCTAGCTAATTTAATTATATAATAACTGAGAATGGGGGGGTAGTGATAAAATTTCAGTCATTGCGGTCCCCACTGGTAACCTTTCCAGCCTTAGGAATCACTCTACCTAGCATAAGTGTACCTTTGATCATGCTTAGCTAATTCATCCATCACTCTGAGTATCAATTAATTGTTACCTAGCATTACATTCATAAAAGTAAGAGACAGACTTTGAAATCTACTGATCCAGGTCACACTGGAGACATTGATTTTTTTTTTAATATTGCTAAATTCCTGGGAGTTTATATTAACATATCTGCCCATTTCCTATGACCACATAAATTCAGAAATCAAAGTTTCTAGTGAACTTAGCACTACAGATTTATTAATTTTGAGTAATACTTGTCTCTATTTTCCCACTTGGTTTCCTTAAGGAGACCACTAATTGAGAACCATTAAAAATCTATATTTTGTTTTGCACAGTCTGGGAATTTTTTTTTATACATCTAGTTTTAAATTGCAAAGTTTGGAATGTTTCCAAATTCTTCAAACTGTTTATATATGAAAGAAAGTAGGTTTTTTCCAGATTATATACGATATAAAAAAAGAAATCACAGCGAAAATCCATTTTGCCAAAAAAAGTCACTTGGGAAACTGTCTGCACTTTGTTGTATATTAAAAAGCTCAATTCACACACACACACACACACACACACACACACACACATATACACACACACAAAGAGCCCTCCCACCAAACGGGAAAAAAAAAAAAAAAAAACAGAAAAACGCCCATACACGACATATTCACAATCTGCCAATTTCAAGAACTAGCTTATAATATACTCCATAGTATAAATATCTTGTTTTGAACACTAACTTTTTTTATGGGCAGAGCCTAAGAAAGACATGTGAAGCAAAGGAATTTTCACTGAGCAGTATTTTGATCCCACACATTTTGGGGGGACACTGAATATTCTTCTCTCAGAAATAAATAAGAGCATAGGTTAAACTGATGCTCCACTTTTTTACACGACATTAGCAGAGATTAAACATTATAATAAAAGAATTTTAAAACTCAAGTAAAATAATCAGAAGTAACTTTAGGTAACAACTAAACAGTAATAACTAGTTAGAAGTAACTGAAAATTCAATGGAAAGTAACAATATAGGATCATTAAACCAAAGGCTCAAATACAGTATTAAGATGAGAAACATGCTTTCTATTTCAAAATGTATTATTTTGTAGATGTCACTATCACAAACATCAAAAAAAAATCTATCACAATCAAAATGTGTAACAGAATGGGATGTGAAATGATTTCACTTTTACTGACATATTTATTCTTCCAATATTTCTGAAAAACTTAAAATATTGAGTGTGCTTGTGGGGCACAAGAGGTGTGTTAGTACAAGGTTATATAATAATTTTCAAGCTCTATTTGCTGGAAACCCTCTACATACTGTGTAATATTCATAAAATATGGTGTTTAGCACAATAAATGAACATAATTGAAAGGCATTTATTACCTTTATATTGCTTTCGCAAGGCTCTAAGTTAAGAAGCTTTAAGGAGGGATGTCATACCAACACCTGAGACCAAAGATATCTGTCCATGTTGTATGGGGGGGAAACCTGAATTAAACAGGAAAACATTCTTCTGGAACTTTTCCTGAGATTCAGCTCTAAGGTGGATGCCCCCAAAGCCTCGGACAGCAGCAGTTTACGTCAATGAATCCAAACTTTTGAGCTAATTATACACCACTGGGTTTCAAGACACATCAGACTTTCTTACACCAAACTCTCGTAAGAAAGAGTTAGGAAAGTGTTGTAGAAAGATCCCATTAATTAAACAGCATTTTCATTCACTAGACCCCCCATACCTATATCCAAGATTATAATGCATGGAGCAGCAAGCAGAAATCAGGCTATCCCACTTCCTAAAGGTCAGTTTCTAAAATTCTCAGAACCATCAAGCATCAGTTTTTGGTCACAGCATTACCTAAAAATTAATTATATAAACGTAGTTATGATTCATGTTTAAAGCAGAGGGACTAACCCCATACTCATCACTCGCTAATTATTTTGCTAGTAT
Source organism: Perodicticus potto (assembly GCA_963574655.1). Taxonomy (NCBI): domain Eukaryota; kingdom Metazoa; phylum Chordata; class Mammalia; order Primates; family Lorisidae; genus Perodicticus; species Perodicticus potto. The sequence continues at coordinate 64,890 of CAUYRH010002952.1, forward strand.
CCGTGTTCTCAGGGTGACCTTCCTCGTGTCTGTGGGGCAGAACTACTCGCTGTACAATGGTGCACCACTGTGCGTCTCTTCCCAGTTCTGCGTTCAGGACATCACAGGGGTAGTTTGAAATCAGCCACAGGAGGAGAGTATTTATGCCAGAAATACTCAGAAATATCAGGGAAATGGTTAAGTCCTAAAACCTGAACTGGACTTTTACTTTTCGAGAGCTGACTGCTACACATTTACCACCATCACCATCACTTCTTACCTCTCCCGTGTGCATCTGAGCCCATTCTTAGGGATTTGCCAACTGATGGCCTTCAAGACCCAGGAAGAAGAACTAACGACGGAGGAGTGGAGGACGCTCCTTTCTCCAGCTTCTGATGGCACTTCTCAGGGTACCTCCCAGGCAGAATTATACCTTATTTACTGCTAGATCCCCCAAAGAGTCTGTGAGGGCTATAAATGCTTCAACTTAGTCACCTTTTCATCTTTTTGCCCTCTTTTCTATTGACATATACTGCCTGGCACAGAATGAACACGGCTTTTCATCCTTGGTGAACATGCCCAAACTACCGTGAATGAAATCAGATCAGCTCTGCCACCCACACTTACACATCGTGCTGAATGAAGAGAGGTTGGCGAATTAGCTCACCAGCCTTCCTGACTTAAACAGGGCTCCACATCAATCATACAATGCACAAATCACTGGTTCCTACCCCAGCAAGGTGCTGCCAACAAGAAAGTACTAATATTTTAAACTGGTATCACCTGTTCTAACAAGTGCTAAAAGATATAATAGTTGACATTCTGTTGTAAGTTCACGTCTTAATGTCTCCAGGTACAGAATACATTCTTTTTGCCATTGCTCACATAGAAGGCAACGCTTGATGCAGCTGTTAGCTCAACAACAGAGGATGGGGTGACAAAAACAGTAAGAGTCTCTTCCTAAAAGGAAACTTCTTACTGCTTTCAAAGCATTAGCCTCCAAAAAAGTAAATACTTCTATGAAATCCTGCCCCTCCCCTCTCTCGCACCATTTACTTGACTATGTTTAAAAGCAACATGGGACACTCTTAACAAAATTATATGGTTTTCTAAAATGTGTTGGCAACTGGGGAAGTCTGTGGTATAATTGTGAATGAGTGATGGAGGTGGATAGAAAGCTTTCATCCAGTGGTGTACCAAAGTGTGAGCAAACTGCTGAGAGACTAGGAAAGATCTCAAATGGATACTTAAGTACTTGAACAGCATGGAAGTGTAATCGAGAAATTCAAAGAAAGGATTGTCCTAACTGCCGTCAAAGCAATTCCCAGGCTTCAGCTGGGATCTGTGTTTCCTGGCAAAAACCAGCTGGGAAAAGATACAAACTACCTTGCAGATTCTAAGAGACTCTGCCTAAAGAGTAAGCAATCAGGGCCCCTGGGTTCTTCTGATGGATGGTACCTGTTCTAAGCTTTTCTGGTTGTGTGTTTCTCCAATTCCCTAGTGCAAAGATCGAAAGCCAGAGCCTGATTCACAATGTTTAGCATTTACAGGTCTCAAATGCTTCCAATTATATATAATAATTTCATTCCCTACATGGGTCCCCATTCTTGGTGACATCTTTTAGATATTACTGTGACAAACACATAGAGCAGTCTGCTTTCCAAATAACTGATTCACCTAAGTCAGGATTCTGGAGCACAGGGTAAATAGGTCTGCATATCCTCGTCTAGACTTGTTTAAGTTTAAATGTATCACAGAAGTTCCCAGTATTTTTTTTAAATGCTCCCTTTTAGTAAGATTATAAAGCCGGTCAAATAGCATACCAAAATGACATCTTAAGCAATTTAGTTTCAAAATGGAGATAAACTTGTAAAGACGCCTGCTACTACCATAGTCACAAAGACCTATGTTTCCAGGAGCATCCAGTCAGAACACAAAGTTGCATTAGTAAGGTAAATTAAAAATTCTAAGAACATTGTTTCAGTGAGACCAAGTCAGCTGTGCAAGAAGCTTCTCTGGTAAGAAAGTTAACAGAAATGTTTAACTATTTGGAAAGAAAATATTTTCACAAGTATAATACAAAGAAAAGGGAAGTTGGTGTTAATTAAAGCTAGAAAAGATACTGTAAAAAATATTTACAAGTACAAGAAATCTGAAGCTGGAGTTGAATATAAAATCCTTATCAAAGTTAAGAGAGTCTTCGCATTGACTGGCCAAAGAACACTTCCGCAGATGAGCTAACAATTGTCAAAAATTTAGCCAGACCATTCCACCCTGTTCCAGGACTAAAAATGGCTTTATGCAGTAGATAGTGGCTTGAAAAAAATGGTTTAAATGAATTTGAAATTACCTCATTACTTTGTGAACTAAGGAAGATTAAGTATCTAGGCAACCTTCCAAAAGAAAAACAAAAAATGTTACCTAGAATTCATAGGTAAATGTATATTTCAAATGCCAGTATGCATTTTCTCAGCATCTGTTTCACATGCAAACAGAAGCAATACTGATATTCCTTTCTCATTCTACAACCTTTGTGAAAAACAACATTCTTCAGGAGTTCAGAAGATCCCTCTTACCTTTTTGTTTAATTCTGATTCTATGGTTTCTAAATCTGACTAGTAGTCTGGTGCGGGACACAGTTCTCACTGATGGACACTTCTCAAAGTGGCAGAAATTTCACTCCACTTTCTGGTCAACTTATTTTAATCCCATTCCCAAAGAAGAGTTTTCATATTTTATCTGAGATTAAAATCTATAGAGAGCAAGCAGTTACATACATGCCAGAAACATTCTATCTCCCCCAACCTGCCTAAGAAATTTTAAATGTACTTTGTAAAGATTTGGGGGGCATTCTGAAACTTAAGGCTCCCTTCACACTTGCTCTCGCTACAGTACCCATCAGCTTTACTGCTGTTCATTGGGTTTTGTTCTGTCATTCAAAGACTGATTCTCGGGAATCAGTGTAAATTTGGTTCTTGTTTTCATAAACATTGGATTACATTTTGTACAGTACTGTGTGTGGCCTTTGTTAATCAGCATATTGACTTATTTATTTCAGGCATCCTATTATCTGCTCTCTGATGGTTTTAAAGTAAAAGATAACCCAGTTAGAGATTTTTAAAAATAACTGCATGGGATTAGATAGTCTTCAAACATGGGTTAATTTAGTCCAGTAATAATGATGTTAACAATAATAATAAGCATAGTGCACTAATTTTGAAAGCATTTTGGGCTCATTTTTAAACACTTTTATCCAATATTCCTCAAAACAAATTTCTCAAGCAGACTCTTTCATTATTCCATTTTAAGGAGGTGGAAACTGAAGGAAAGTGGTCAGATCATGTAGTAAAAAGAGTTGGGGATGGCGCCTGTGGCTCAAAGGAGTAGGGCGCCAGCCCCATATACTGGAGGTGGTGGGTTCAAACTCAGCCCTGGCCAAAAACTACAAAAAAATAGTTGGGACCGGCATTCACACTCTGGCGTTCAGGCTCCAACGTCTATGCTCTTAGGCATTATGCTACACACTCTCTCAGTGGACACTGCATTTGAGTGTCTTTTGCTTAAACATCAAATGGACACAAGATATTAGTGACTCAATTAAAACAATATAATTTTTTAGAGCAATATTGGCTTAGAAAAAATGTATACATTTCCGACATGACTTCTGCCCCCTTAATTCACACACTGCTGGTCATCTGGGCCTCCTTTGAGAAAGCTCAAAATCTCCATTTCCTAGTAATGTCAATCAGTGCATTTAAGTGTGACTCCTGTCGTCCCATTCAGAATGAATGGCCAAAACACCCAACAGTGAATTTGCTCTGCTTCTGGGATGCATGTGCCAAGGCAGTTAGGGGATGGTCATAGCCCACCCTCATTCCTGGCTGCCAGGCCTCTCCACTGGCCTCTGGCCTCCCTCCCTAATGGCTGCCCACGACACAGGCCAATGAGCGCCACAGAAGCAGCGGCAGAGAGAAGGCTGCTCAAAGTCCAGCCACCAGAGTCAGTCCATAAGCAACCGTTGGTCACAGCAAATATGAATCTGCAGCCAAATGACCAGGGATTCTACACATGAATGTTCCATCTTCCTGACCTGCTTCCAGAGGGAGAGTCAGTGACTGTGAACCTCCCCAGAATGTGTTCTTTCCTCTGCCTGACTTTTAGTTTACAGGTTGGATGACTCAACTTTTGGGAAATTCCACTTAATGGAATTTTACTATCCTTGTGGCAATTTTTACGTAATTCTTTTTTGGTAATCTTTTATTTTTGTTTTGTTGGTAGTCTCCAAACTATGGAAAGCCTGGTAATGGACTGGAAGAATCCTAGGCAAGCTCTGAAATGGGCCAATAAATTGTGAGAGACAAACTGAGCTTTGAGTCTTGTCCAACCACCAGGAGAGGGTCAGTTAGAAAACAGCCCCAGGTGTTACCTGTGAATGAGTAAATGTGGAGCTATGCAAAGACTACCACTCCTCAAAAGTCATAAAAGCTGTATCTGCTCTCCACACACAAGCACAAGGTCTGGCTTACCTGTCCGGACAGCCAGAACTTGACACAACAAGGAAACCCAGTAGTCACTCAGCGAAAAGTGGAATGCGAAGAATAAACAAAGGAGATATAAACCTCACCAGATTCAGGCTTTCAGAGACGGGGCAAACCAGCTCAGATGGCAAGAGCACTTTTCAACTCTTCGTGAAAATATTTAAAAGGAAAAAAGTATATGTACAACTCACTATGTACAGCAGTCCTTAAAATAGTTGTTCGCACTTACTCAATAAAATGATAATCACATAATCTTTATTGACATACATGGAATTAATACAAATACAGAAGTCCCCCCGCCCCAATCCATGGTTTCACACTCTATAATTTCAGTCTCAGTCAACTTCAGTCCAAAAACTTAAATGAAAAAAATTCCATAAATAAAAAATTCATAAAGTTTAAACTGCATGCTGTTCTGAGTAGCATGAGGCAATCTCATTCTGTCCCGCTCTGTTCCATCCAAGCTGTAAATCATTTAACCCTTTGTCCGGTGTGTTTGTTCCCACTATATAGGCTACTCATCCATTAGTTACATTAGTTACTTAATAGCCACCTCTGTTACCAAATTTAAAAAAGAAAAAGTAGTATAGTATACACAGAGCATCAAGGTTTCAGGCATCCACTGAGCACCTTGGTATGTATCCTCAAGGGTAAATGGGGATGACTGAGCTATTTGGTAGTATTAAAGTATATATAATATATAAATACACCCACATATACACACACACCGAAAAATGTATATACATTTTAAGGAGAAAAACTGTATTAAATTTATAATATTCAAGTCACATTTAACTTCTGCAGTTACAGAGGTGTTCAACATAACTCGTATTCATATTTGCCACCAGTATATATTTAATATTACAATTTTAATAGTTTTTCCTTTCTTAAAATATGTATACATTTTTAGCATCCTCTGTATATGTGTATGTTATGTGTTTATTTGTATATACATAGGAAATAAACATGTGAAAATGAATTTGGAAGGTCTATACTTCATGATACATGATAGCAGAATTACTCACTGTTCACAAGAACCACACTAATCCTTCATTATACCACTTTACCCAAAATTTAAATAAGCAATGCATAATTTAGATATGCAAATAGATGAAGTGTCTATAGGGTATTATTCTCATTTCCATTCTTCAGGTTCTAACGTTTTGTGCCTTCAATGGTAGTCGTCGTCTTCTTTTATTTTTATTTTTTTTTTTTTTTGTACAGACAGAGAGAGTCTCAATTTATCACCCTGGGTAGAGTTCTGTGGCATCACAGCTCACAGCAACCTCCAACTCTTGGGCTTAAGCAATTGTCTTGCCTTAGCCTCCTGAGTACCTCCGACTACAGGCGCCTGCCACAATGCTCAGCTATTATTGTTGCAGTTATCACTGCTGTTTTAGCTGGCTGGGGCTGAGTTCGAACCTGCCACCCTCGGACCTGGTCTCACTTTTGCTCAAGCCACTTTCAAATTCCTGACTTCAAACAATCCTCACACCTGGGCCTCCCAGAGTGCTAGGAAGACAGGAATAAATCACTGTGCCCAGCCCACAATAATGTGTTTATTGTCAGAGTTTATATTCCTAACAAAAATAATATATGTTTACAGTAGTTAACAATTATAAAAGTGTTTTTACAAATATTATACATTTTGCCTTTAATAGTGCCTGTTCCACTAACTGAATCAGTCATTAAAATCATTCTTCACTGTCATGATCCCATTTTGGTGATGAAGAAACAAAGCAGCACGCAGAAAAGAAATGCCCCCGAATTTCAAAAGTGACACAGCTAAGAATGGAACACAGGTCCTGCTATGACAAGCCCAGTGCTCCGGACACCGAACTCTGCTCTCTGAAGCAGGCCACTGCAGGCCCCTTTGCCTCATATATTCCCTAAGTCTTTAAATGAGAGTTTAAATAAAGGGGCAACGATGAATCAACACTAATAGCCATCTGCTCCAACTGCCCAGGTTGTTAAGCCAAATTCTTATAAACTTCATCATTCAGGACTGACAGTTATCACAACTGATAAGGGTATAAACAACGGAGGGAAGAGTCATACAGAAAGCAGAAGACTCACAGGGAAGGAAATGGCAATTTAATAGTTCTCTAAGATAATAGACAAAGGTATGTGAAAACAAGCCACCAGTGACAGAAGGAAGCATTAGGAAGTCAATGACCCTTCCCCCCCACCACCACCATCTTCATCCCTAAGCGCCAGGCCAGCTGCTCTGATGACAGAAGGGCCAGTCTGCACCACAGACGTGCGCACGGGCTGTCCTCCGGCCCACACTGGCACAGCCGCGATGCTCAGGCCAATCCAGCTTTAGGCCACTAGCACAGACCTGTGTCTGAGACAACCTGGGAACCTCTCTTATTATGAGAGGAGGTAAGGAGGCAAACGCAGCTACTCCTCTACATTTCATTCATTATTCAGTCCCGAGGAAATTTCTTAGAGTCACTCTTTCCAATAGCCTACATTGCTCAGATATGGATTATGAAGTTAAGCAACGGAGGTGAGAATACTGAAATTATAAACACATTTACCTTTACCTCTTGTATTTTCCAAAATTAGTTTCCAAAGTGTCAAGAGTTAGCTTTTATTTCTCTGTGTCAGTATTATTTACCATAGCTTAGTTTATCCCTGGCTTCCTATTAAAAATAAATAAATGCAACCACGCAAACACCTATACATTCAACATATATATAAATAAATCCTGCCAGGATACCCGAAAACCAAGCAGTTATCTAAGAGGCTCTCTTTCACTCGCAGACATTATTTTCACCCTATAGCTGGATTACTATTCTCATCAAAGCCAATCACTATATATCAGGCATATAGTTTGATGACTTTGTTTTAGAAATTCAGAATACAAACCAAAATAATTAAAGAATCTTAAAAACTTATCTACATAAATTACCCTTACATAAAATGTACACAGGTTGTAACAATGCTGACCTAACGTGTCCATTAAAATCTTGAATTTAAGCTCAAGTTCTTCCAAACTGTACAACTCAGGGCAAATTTTGTCAAATGAAGGGGTCACTAATTTTTTAGGTCTTTTTTAGCACTTAAAGTTCTGCAAATTTTTAATGTCAGACTCTGAGACAAAGAGAATAAATTAATGAAAATAACAATCTTCACGCTTTGAAGCATGGCTTAAAGGGAAAGCCAATAAACAAATAGTCCCCACATTACAAACAGCTGCCCTCTAATGCACGCAAAGTGCCAGGCACAGTGCCTCCTTCCTCACCCTTTCCACCTTGGAGACCACCTCCTGGTCTAACTGACCTTCTCACCCCTCAGAAGGATGAGAAGCACACACACAAGTGATCCCATTCTTTCTTTTATTTAATTCCATCTCAAGCATCCACACTGTGGTTTTCTTGCCTCTACAGTTCCAATTCCCTTATCTGTTAACAACCGATGGTTTAAGGATCCACAGCTTCCCTCATTGGTCCAGGTGAGCTATGCAGGAATCTGGAGCTGAACCCAGAACCCTGAGCTAAGCCCGACCACATACTAACCTGCCCTCAGCAGAGCCTGTTTCAAAGGCTGGATATGTGATCTAGGAGATTCAATCACAGTAAGCCTCAGGGCCCTTTCTGGTCAACCAGGAGGTAATTCACATTTCCCTAAGGGATCTGAACCTGGGATCTTGTTGGATAAGAGCTACCACAGCCATCTTGCCTCTGTAGGAGGTCAAGTAGTTTCTAGAGTATCCCAGAGCTAAGTTCAACAGGTAGAGAGAGCTCATGTCCCAGTGCAATCTTATGACCTCCTAAATCAAGCCCCACCTGAATTATAAGTCCAGAGAGACATTAAATTCCCCTTTTGTTACAACCAGCCCAGGATGCATTTTCTGCCTATGTGCAATCAAAAAAAAGTCTAATCACTACACAAGTATACATTCAATAATGATACTTGGCTCTACCAGTTTTCATGCCATTCCTGGGGGCAAGTTATTATCAACCTCTCTAGGCCTCAGTTTGTAAAATGGAGGTGATCCCAATCTTAAATGATTACTGCGAGGATTTAAAATTATGTAACACATTGATCCCAGGGCCTGGCACATCATGGGCTCTCAGAAAAGGGCAGCGCCTATTGTTGGTTTTGCAACTCCTTTGGGAAAACCTCTCTTCTCCAGCATGGGAGAGAATACATAGCCCAAGGATTGCTCTTAAGAATAAAAGTAGACGGGGCGGCGCCTGTGGCTCAGTGAGTAGGGCAGCGGCCCCATATACCAAGAGTGGCAGATTTGAACCCTACCCCAGCCAAACTGCAACAACAACAAAAAAAAATAGCCGGGTGTTGTGGCAGATGCCTACAGTCCCAGCTACTCTGGAGGCTGAGGCAAGAGAATATAGCCTAAGCCCAAGAGCTGGAGGTTGCTGTGAGCTGTGACACCATGGCACTTTACCCAGGGTGACAAAGTGAGACTCTGTCTATTAAAAATAGTAATAATAATAATAAAAGTAGAACTAGTAAAAAAAAAATGTTCTAAAAGTCGGAGTAAAATCTTAGAAAAGTAACAGATCAGAACATTCGAACTCCAAAGCTGTTGAAGATGTATGATATACCCTCTGAGTTCTCTTTCTTCATCATTCATTCTCCTTAACAGCGATCAGTCTCCAATTAAACCTCTTTCTTCAAAACCAGTGTCTAAATTAGGTAAGTATGGAAGTCATACTAATTTGTAGTGTATTTATTAATCTAACACACTCTATTTTTTATATTTCACACAGTACAAGTTAAGCAGACTTTAATTTACAGTTTTAAAAATGTAGAGAATGCTGCTATCACCCCTAAACTTCACCTTCCAAGATCACAACAACCAACTATTATGGGTTAACATTAATTTTTACTTCTTGTTTTTCATTAGTCTCTGCCATAACCAAGTCATTATGCCAGTATTTTCTGAATCACTAGTGAATGGCAAAAACAAATATAGCAGTTGTGATTTAATCAGAGACATCACTGTTGAAATAGCTAGCACAAGTAGACACATTTAGAATAGTAAATGGATAACAAAAAACACTTACAGACTCATTAATAAGAAGGCAATTAGGTCTTCAGGGAAAATTCATTTTCTAAAAGAATGCTAAGGCAAGCAATAAAATGCAAGTGAAATTGTGTTTTGACATGAATAGTATACACTGTCTATTACATCATAATTTTTCTCTTGAGGAAACTGACAAGAATCTCTGTTCTTAAATATGAGCACAAAAGATAATAAAAAGAACACCAGTTATATTTAATGCATTCTACCTACTAACTCTCATTCATTAAATTTGACTATCCTATAAATGATCTCCTTATTACAAAGATCTTAAATTACACTTAGATGAAAAAGAATTTTAAAGCAAGAGACTGTTCCTAGCAATAGCAGAGGGAAGGGTATTTCCTATATCAACATAACATTATGGTAAGTAAAAATGACTTGGACATAGCACGTCTGGTTCCTTAAATATGTTTACCTTTAAATGTTGTTATATAAAACATTCATAACCAAAACCTTTTTATTCTCTTAAGAAAATTTTTATTTAAAATTCTGTGCGCTTTCAAAAAACCTGTATGGTATTGTTTTTATGTGTCTGGGATGTTAAATTATATCAACTAAATATTGATCATAAATATAAATCCAGGGAAATATGTTTCACATTATAACTAATCCTTTTACAATACTCTTAAAATTCCACAGTAAAGTCCATGCATATAGCAATCTTTCTAAGCTGAGCTCTCTCTGTCTTCAAGCAATGTATCTCAAAATTAAATGTTCAAGCAAACTGCTTGGGGATTTTATTTAAATGCAGATTCTAACTCAGTAGGTCTGGGGTGGCTCTGATAGATGATCACAGATCATTACAAGCTTCCTGGTGATGATGACACTACCAGTCCACAAACAATTCAAGAAGCAAAATCATAGGAAACCTTGCAGTTGATGAATCTAGCGACCATGAGACCATCAGGAAGTGACCCCAGCCTGCGTGGGAAGTGAGACCCCTGGAAAGGTGTCCTCTCTACTCTTGAATTTGCTTAATAACCTAAGACAAATCACATCAAGGAGCTGATACTAGTCCACCACTTCAGCAGCTGCTAGGTCACCCCTCCACCCAACAAGGATTAGAGGAATTTCTGTGGCACTTCAGCTGCTGCCTTGGGCAGGGTTTGGAGAACTGGTCTATGAGCAGCTGGTTAAGGAACACGCTGCGTTAGAGAGGGTTTACATAAATAGACACCAACCTGGAAGAAGATTTATCATTTTCTCCTTTAAAGTATATCAGTGTACAGTATAAACTATGAGTTCATAAAGTATAAAGTATACAGTATAGACTATGAGTTCACAAAGTTCATTTATTTTTCTACTTCAGTTTCTCTATCTTTAAAATAGAGAAAATAATAATCTATTTTCACTACTCTTTCCAAGAATATAAGTAGAAAATTTTTTGTTGTTCTTTTTTTTTTTTTTTTTGACACAGAGTCTCACAGTCGCCCTGGGTAGAGTGGTGAGGCTTCATCATAGCTCACATCTACTTCAAACTCCTAGGTTCAAATGATCCTCTGGCCTCAACCACCCAAGTAGCTGGGACTACAGGCACCGGCCACACGTCCTGATGAAGTATGAAGTTTTGATACGATGCCCTTACCTTCCACCTACCTTTCTTCTACCCTGAAACTTTGAATTACTAAATCTAACCAATGTTAGGACCTCATTCTTCAAGTCTTGCTACTGTATATAGAAGGTGCGCAGAACATGTATACACATTTTAAGAACAGAAAACACTATATTAAATTTGTAATACTCAAGTCCCTTTTGACTTCCACAATTACAAGAGCTGCTCAACATGACTTGTATTCAACTTTTGTTATCAGTCTATACTGAATATTACAATTTTAATATAGTGTTTTCCTTTCTCAAAACATGTATACATTTTCTGGCACCCTCTGTATGTGTGTATTCATACACATATAAATAGATACTTAGATTTTTCAATTTCCCAACAAATAAATGTAACCAATCGCTAGGCATTACTTTTTTTGGCTTTATTTCTGAATTCTTTTTTTTACTTTTGGAGACAAGAGTCTCACTTTGTGCTTAGGTAGAGTGCCATGGCATCATAGCTCAGAGCAACCTCAAACTCTTAAAGTCAAATGAACCTCCTGCCTCAGCCTCCCAAGTAGCTGGGAATATAGGCGCCCACCAAAACGCTCGCTGTATTTAAAGACTGAGTCTTGCTTTTGCTCAACCTGGTCTCGAACTCCTGAGCTCAAGTTATCTTCCTGCCTCAGCCTCCCAGAGTGCTAGGATTATAGGTGTGAGCCACTGGGCCTGGCCTACATCTGAATTCTTATTAAAAAAATTTCTAGAATGACACCTATAGATAGATTCAGCCAAAACTGTCATGTTCTTTCTTTTTTTTTTTTTTTTTTTGAGACAGAGACTTAAGCTATGACCCTGGATAGAGTGCCGAGGTGTCACAGCTCACAGCAACCTCCAACTCCTGAGCTTAAGCGATTCTCTTGCCTCAGCCTCCCAAGTAGCTAGGACTACAGGTGCCCACCACAATGCCCGGGTATTTTTCGGTTGTGTGGCAGGCCCAGGCCAGATTCAAACCCGCAGTTCTGTTGTATATGGCTGGTGCCTTAGCCACTTGAGCTACAGGCCCCACCCTGTTCATTATTTTTATTAATAAAGCTTGATAATCATATCAAGTGGAAACAAGGATTATTCCACTTAGGAATACTTAATTTGCTCCTAAAACAACTGTAGTGAGAAAATAAGCCACTTGTAATTTTTATGGATTATCAACACACAAAGGAGAATGCCCCAAAATTCAACCAGACCTAAGAGGGGAAATGGCAGTGTTCTACTAAAGGATCAGTACTGTCCCTACAACCCAGGCCCAACATCTCCCAGAACCTCAACAATATGAAAAAATCTCACAAAACTAAGTTTTACTAGCATATACATTCAGTTTTTATTATTTAAATGTTAACTACTAATCAAAAGAATTCCCATAAGAACATAAAAGAAAAATAATCATACCTCTCACAACAGACTCTTCATGAAACTTATAAAACCTTTTATGTTGGAAGGAGGTTTCTTTTTTTTCTTTTTTTTTTTTTTTTTTTTTTTTTCATTGTAGAGACAGAGTCTCACTTTATCACCTTGGTAGAGTGCCGTGGTGTCACACAGCTCACAGCAACCTCCAACTCCTGGGCTTCAGAGATTCTCTTGCCTCAGCCTCCCGAGTAGCTGGGACTACAGGCGCCCGCCACAACGCCCGGCTATTTTTCTATTTTGCAGTTCGGCCGAGGCTGGGTTTGAACCCGCCGCCTTCAGTATATGGGGCCGGCGCCCTACTCGATGAGCCACAGGTGCCGCCCTGGAAGGAGGTTTCTATAGGAAAATTTTCATATTGCAATGAGATGGACTCTGAAGTTTGTAAACTACCTCATAGTTCACACTGATATCAAACATTCAAATATTTTACATACAGTTTTTTAAAAGTTCTCCAAAGTATATAGTCATATATAACTTATCTCAAAATATATAGCAACAAGGTACTCAGATTTTCTATCTCCATTTACAAAAAAGAACTTAAAGACTCATTCAGAGACAGATAAGCACAACAAATAAACATTGTATGACATTAAAAGAATTATTTCGCAGACATGCAAGTTTGCTTTTTGCTTCAATTGAGATAAAAATTAGCCTGATTGATGTTTTATTCACTTACTTTGTTATCAAATACCATTTTAAGACACCATAATTTGCTATGTCTTGTACCCTTTTTCAGTACTCAGACAAACAGCATGAGTTTTGATAAAAGAGAAAAAAGAAAAAGTCATGTTCAAAAGCAATTACCACTTTTTTAGGCAAAGAGAAACACCATTTGATAAAAGAACACAGACCAGATACACATGATCAAAGGGTGAAATCTGAGAGGAATACACAAAGGGAAATTTTTACATTGACAGAATAAGAAATGAATGTGTTTGGGCAAAGGCAAATTCCAATAAACAAGTCAAAAATAGAACTCTTTTCCCTCTTCCGAAAATTAAGAGATCAAACACACACACACACACACACACACACAATCCCTGTGTTCTTTGTTTTGTCTTAACGAACAATCTGTAAACTCTCTTGATGTTTCCTGCTCTCAGTCCTCAGCATCTCTCTTCCTGCTCTCCACGAGGAGCTAGGAGGGGAAAAGGGAGCAGCACAGATCCGCAGTTAGCATGATTTACACTGTCCATAATACCATCAAGAGGAGACCCAGCACCTTTCTCTGTAGGAAATCACACAAATATTCTTCTAAAGGCCATAAAAACAGGTAACAAATCATCGTTGCTAGAAATATAAGATTCGGTGGGAAAGCTGGCATGAGCTCTGTCTAGAAGATGAGTCGTATTTCCAGCTTTTAAGAAGATGCCCGGTACCAAAAGATACTTGGTGAACACAAAAAGGCTGTGATTGTGTGGATATGTGTGTGGGGCTTTGTTGTTACTAGAGAGAAGTGGGAGTGTGGGAGAGGGGCAGAATGGCAAGGGGTTGATTTATTTTCCAAATTCACATTTATGAACACAAAGAGCTGTCAGCAGCACATGTGCCAATGTCCAAACAGCAGCCAGACTTGCCTCTTCCCGTCTGTGTAGGCCAGATACAAAACAATCTCCCCGTCTAGGAAAATCAGCAGAGTTTGCTATAAAGGGACTAGTGAGAGAAAAACCAGTCCTGGAAATGTCCAGTTACATGTCATTACCATTCCTAGTGATTAGAATGTGTAGTTTTAATGCACTGAGGAACAGAGGGATACTGGCCAAACAAAACCCCGGAAAACTAAATGATAAACCTTAACACAAGCCGGCTTCAGTATATCTTTTTAGCAATAATTATTTTAAAAATTAATTTCACATACAGGGACAACAAGGAGTCAGACACTAGGAAAGCAACAAGGCTTAGAGCAGTCGTAAGGTCCTAAATGATCAAGTGCATGTGTGTTCACAGAGTGGCGTGCCAGGAACGGCACCCAGCAGCATCTTGAGCTGTGTTTCCAGGCTCACATCATACAAGAGAGACAATAGTCCCTCTCTAGGTCACTGATAAGACTGCATCTAAAAAGCTGCATATTATTCTCTACTCTGAGACAAAAATGCTGAACCATGAGTTAGTTGCCTAAAGAAAATGACTACAAATATTTTTCTCTGTAGTTGCAGTACTAGCTAGGACTGTTAACACTGACTCTTCCACAGGTTTAAGTTAAGTAAGGATTTATAAAAGGTTATGTTAAAGAAATTATTTTAAGTATAATTTCTCTCATAGGATTGCTCATAATATTATAAAATCATTACCTGGCCAAATCATTAGGATGTTTAGCAATTAAAATGAATGATTGGCCAGGTACACACACACAAATCCTGAACAGCATGCACTCACTAGGAAGAGAATTCTGCAGCAGTAAGGAGCTGAAGCTAAGGTACTTCAGCTACTTTAACGTATGATGATTATACCCCCAAAAAGCTGCTTTGCAATTTACAACGCCAGTTCACATAAATTACTTCATTTGATCCTCATAAAAACCATGTGGTAAGGTCAGGACGGGTATTATTAACTCCATCTTACAGATGAGGAAGTTGAGATTCCAAGTAACTTCCTCTGAGTCCTTCTACAGAAAACTTCCTTATAATACCAAGACAGGACCACTATACAATCCAGGGAATAAATTTTAGTACCTCTTTGAGCTTTTATGCCTCAGTCTGCCTAGGTACATCACAGGTATTGTTTTAAGTGATAGATTAAACTGTTTGAATATAAATACTAAGAAATTTATAGGAAGTTCTGATTTTAAAGAGGCTCACCATAGAGTACTTTTAAATTTTAACATCCAAAGTTAAAAAAGTCATAATAAAAAGACACTTAAATTTGTGATTTAAAAGCAAACTGAATATGAATATGACATATTAAAAGCCCAATAATCCTTAGTCTTTCAAAATTTGTTTCTGAAGGTCACAATATTAAAAAACCACATGAAAGTATCAGAAATTTAATTGGCCTCAAAGGATATGATTTAAATGACATATTTAACACTTCTTTAAAGTCTCAATATGAATGTGTTTTAGGCATTTAAAGCATGTTTAAATTTCTCAAAAGAAATAAAAGTTGAGAATTTAAAGTAAAAAATAAAAAACAAGAATACACTTCCAATCTCCAATATATCTCCACTCTGTGTTGGCAACAAATCTAACTGCCATAGAAGTTGATGACAACAGACTATCAAGTGCTTTATAACAGCCAGAGAAAGAAAATATTTACAAAACAAACTGAATTTTATTTCTGGATAAAAGCAGGTCCACAGTACCTGACTTTAAACTCTGGCAATGAAAGACATTCATTTCTGGGGATGAATATATATGTCATAAAGGGCAAAATATTGAGATACTATCATTGAGAAGTACACGTAAAAGAAAGCATGCTCTATTAATTAAATATAATGTCAAATACTACTCTTTGTCAGTAAGGAAAAGCAGGCATATTTAGTTAAAAGTTACATAGAATTGTTCCTTTGAGATATCATATCTATCATCAGAGAAACTCATCTGCACATTCTGCTGCAGGAAATTAATATGTACTTGTTCATTAAAGGGTTAATAGCAAAAAGAGAAAAAAAGAAAAGTTTCTTTCCTGCCGAAAATACATCCATCAGCTATTGGAACATTAATAGCTGCACCTCTTGAATACATGTAAGTTTAATCATGCAACTGGTGGAGTTCAAACTTTCAATTAACAAAGTACATGCCTTTTCAAGCACAGGCTCTCCGTGCGGGGACAAACAGTGTGAACAAATCAATATTCACTCCAACTTGCCTGCATGTAATGAGTTGCACCAAGCACGGTTTCAATACTAACGGGCATTATGTACCAGGGATGCGTGCAGTAATGCTTACTCCAGAGAGAATTAAATTAAACCATCAGATCATTCATCGCATAGAGCCGTTGCCCTCTGCATACATCACCTATATACACAGCGTTTCCTCTACACATTGCCATTTCATAATCTCTGTCTGAGAATAGGACACACGCCTGAATCTGTTAACTCCTTCTACAGAGTTCTAAGTGGGGGGCTGAGAGGAGGCGTAAGGAGAATAAACCATTTCTACAGGAAAACGGCAATTTGAGTTTATTTCCAGGAAGCAGGGTAGCCACAACAACGAGAGTAATTGTTAAGCACAAAGTTCTTTCTGAGTTCTGCGGCCTCAGCCAGGAAGGTGCTGTAGCTTTCCCGTCTTCTCCATCAGCCTTCGGCCACCTCTGCGTCTCCATCTGCACCACCAAGCAAGGCAGCAGATGCGCCCGCCCGCCCGCCCGCCACGCTGAGCTGGGTGGGTTGGCCAGAAAAGTTGTCAGGGCTGGCGGGAGGTAGCCGAGCGCCCGGGGGCCCGCTCCCCAGTGTCCACCTGGTGAAACTTCAGAGCCCCCAGAGGAGAAATCGAAAGAAGCAAGCAACCTACAAGAAGGGTAACAAATGTGGAAGGGGACAGAGGATCCGACCGGCAGAGCCGGGGTGCTCGGACTTCTCCGAGTGCCTTTACTTACAACCCAGGGGACGAACGCCAGACACCACATCCCTTCTTTGGCGTGCTCCGGGAGGAAGGCAGTCATTCATTTACAGTTCCCATCACAGCCCCAGGCCGGCTCCGGGAGGTGCGGGCCAGCTTCCCGATGGCTTCGCCCGCGGCGCGCGCTCCCACACGCGGGTCGGGCTTCCCCAACCTGGCGGCCAAACCTCGCTGCCCAGGACGGCTCGGCGTGGATCCCCAGAACCGCATTTGAAAACATCTTACCAGGCTCCGCCAACACACACACTGAACGTACTCCAGGCATCGCCCTAGCCCACAGGACAAGCCCAGAAGCAATCCAACCGTGGGGGAGGAGAGAGGGGACGCGGGCAGGGACGGGGAAGTAGTTAGACAATAGTCCAGGGAGGTTATTCCCGGGACAAAAAGCACCTGGCAAAGCGCGCCGAGGTCAGTCCTTCGAATCTCCACATTTCTGACAATGGCTTCCTGGGGAATTTTTTTAAACGCTAGTGGCAGCAACAAGCCCGCACCACAAGCAACAGAGTACACAGAGTAGCCGTCCCCAGAGTCTTAACTACTTTTTCTGTCTCTCTTCGCCACTGACCCAGGGCAGGCTTGGCCTTAGACCCCAGCCAGCTGGCCACCAGTTCCCCAAGAAAAGCAGTGTCTCTGTGCACTCCGGCACAGTCGTGCCAGCCTGTGCCCCGAGCGGGCTTCAGAGAGGAACAATGGGTCGCTAAGATTAAAGTTACCTGCGCCAAGTGGCGCCCAGCCCGGGGCACCGCGAGCCACCTGGCACAAACTCTGGGAGCAGGTCTCCCTCTTCCCCGTGCCCGCTGCCCCGGGGCCGCGAAAGCTTCCCCAGACCCTCGTCCTGGCCCCGGCGCCTCTCGAGCCCCGGGCTCCGGACACAGGTCTGGGCTCCGGACGCCCCCCGCCCCCCGGCCTCTCACCTGCGGAGAACTGGCCTTGGGCCGACCCCAGGAGAGGCCACGGGGAGAGAACCAGGAGCGCCACGACTGCGGGCAGCGCCGCCGCCGCCGTATCCATGTCGAGTTTGGAAGAAGTTTCAAGCAGCTTTGCGAAGAGCCACCGGGGCGATCGCCGCGAAAAGCCAGGACGGAGGCGCGGGCGGGCCCCGCGGGGTGCGGACCGGAGCCGGCAGCCGCCCGCCGGCACTTTCTCCTCCTTCGCGGCCGCCAAACTACCTCGGGGGCGAAAGCGTCGCCCGCGTCGCCGGCCGGCCGCGGCGGCGGCTCTCCATGCTCGGCAGAGGCTGCTCCTGTTAGTCAGGAGTTACTTTGCTCGGGGAGGGACGGGGGCGGAGCCGGGGGTGACGTCGCCCCGCGGGCTCCGGGCGCTTCTGAGGAATGCGGGCTCGGGCGCGCGCCGCCGCCGCCGCCGCTGAGAGACGCGCGCCCGCCCCGGCCGCGCGCCCGCGCCTCCCGCCGCCTTTGTTCGCGGCCCGGGCCCCGCCGCCCGCGGCTGCTGGGGGAGGGCGTCGGGGGACCGGAGGAGGGCGCCCCGTCCCCCGCGCCCGGCTCCAGAAATCGGACTCGGAGAGGCGGGAGTTCGGCCAGCAGTGTGGCGGGACGAGCGCGGAGAAACACGCCGCCGGAGGAGAGGCGTCCGGGGCCGTGTCCCCGAGGTGGAGGGTCCCGCTGGAGCGCTCGCCGGTGGAAGAAAGGCGAGTGTGTGGGAAGCGCCCACCGTATTGAAAACTCACCGTTCCCTTTCCTTGTGAGAAGGAATGACATCCCAGCCCAGTAGAAAACGTATTGTTCTTTAATCAAATAATCAGTAAAACTTGAACCAAAATGAACGTTCGGTAACTTTCCAGCGTGGACAGCTGGCGCGTCTCCTCTCTGGTTTATTTGTCATTTGCCGAACGCTTGAATGGACTCTGCCTCCCTGACTTTGCTTGTTGTTTTGAGAGCGCGGCCTCTTTCCACTTCGCGCTTGAGGACTGCCCCAGGGGTTAGTGTCCCTTCCTGTAACCTAGGTCTGGGTTGTGCAGAAAAGGGGTCTGGTTTTGTTTGTAACATCCAGTAGCAATTTAAGTGCTTAACAAAAGGACTTTACGCTGACAATGAAAACAGCAACGAATGATTCATCTGGAGGAAAATAATGGTATATTATGACAGTAAGTGTTTTACAGTTTGTGACTTCTTTAGCAGCTTGAAGTGGTTTCACCATATGCCGCCCTGACTTGCTTCTGTGGTTAAACTGTGTTGCATACTTTATTCATTCTTTGTAAAATATCACTAAAAAATAAGTGCGATCCCAAATGAATAAACATAACTTTTATTCCGAAGTGGGATGTCTATATACAATTCCTGAAACAATGGTCTGTTGATTGACATCTGTCAGTGATGCCCTAATATCCTTAACCTTTGTAAAGGAGAATAGTGTGACATTCAATTGAATATAACATTCACAAAATTTGCCAAGCCACATATTCCTTTAATCAAATATATGTTATTAATGACCAGGCTTATGACAGATCTGGAAATAAAAGTATAACAAACACACATATACATATATATAATGCACACAGACATACCAGAAAGAAAAGATTTCTTTAAAAATTTGGTGTGAGTAGTACCCTGCTAATTCAGCATAGTTAAATTCATCCTTCCTTGGGGTGCCATGAGGAATTTTTTTAAAAACTCATCCTTGTAGCCTACCATCACCATTCCTATTTTTTAAATTTAGGAATATTCCTAGATTTCCAGCTAATAAAAAAAGTGGAGGACATATGAACATATTTTTCTTTTTAAGGACTTTGTCCAACTTCCTAAAATTTAGTGGCAAATTGCCCCAGTAAAAACAAACAAAACACTGAGATCCATAGACCATTTCATCTGTTTTCTGTTATAAGAAGTATAAAATAAGTTTATGACATGGTAATTTGTTTAAACATACAAACAAATTCATACACACAATTCTTACCTTGTCCCTTGCCTGGGGAAACAGTAACACATACTATTTAGAGAGTGCTTAAAAGGTGCTACACACTATCTTAAGACCTACAGTCAGGTGTCTTATCGATTTTAGACAATTCCATGATGGTAGTACAATTGCTATTCAGATTTGACAAAGAGGGAAAGAAGATTTAAGTAACTTTCCCAGTGACACTTATGACAGAGAAGGAAGGAAATTCTGAAAAGTAATTAACAAACCAGCAAAGGACCTTCTCACTAAAACAAAGAAATACAATGAAACTTTCAGATGAGTAAATCAGCTATTTTGTCTTTAGGGACCATTTGCTGGCCAGTATGGATTGAAATAATTTCAGTAGAGACTTTTTATGTCTTTCACATAGCTAAGTCCCTGACAAATATTAGGAATTAATAGATTTTTGTTTGTTTGAAGGAATATATGAATATATCAATCAATAAAAGAAAGCATACATTTGCTGTAATTTTTAGAAATATGGTTGGCAAATTACATTAAGAGCACCAAAAATTTCATATTCTTGAGTATCTATTTTAAAGAATCCAAAATATGAAAAATTTTCTATACATTAAGATATTTATCATTTTCAAAGGAGAAAAGTATAAACAACCAATAATAGGCAGATTTACAGGCATTATATGGTAGAATATCTCACAGCCACTAAAAGTGAAGGCTATGAAAAAGTAAACTGCAAAAGGGGAAAATGCTTATGATCAAATGTAGGGTAAAATAATCGGAAGACAGGACAGAGTTTCAGTTTGGGAAGGGAAGAAAGTTCTGGAAAGGGATGGCGGTGATGTTTGCATAACAATGTGAATTTACTTAATGCCACCAAACTATACACTTAAAACCAGCTGAAATGTTAAAATTTATGTTATATATATTTTGCAACAATTAAAAATTAGAAGATGAAAATCTACCTGTAGTATGTATGATAACAACCAAGGGGCGGGGGAGGGGGACTTGGATAAAACATAAACCATGGTATTAATTTAATTAGCAGTACATGTGGAATAATAAAATTATATGACTGCCCCTCCCTATTTGCCCATTATTTTTAGCATATGGTTAGAGTATTTATTTTAAAAGATGACAGATCTGTATCCTCCTTGCAATTTACCAGATACTAACTCCACTCATGAACTTAGCCCTGCATTTAGCAAAATGCTCTCTGTAGAATCCCAGTTCATTCTACTACATATCAGATTTTAATAAGCGTAATTGGAAAATAGGGTCTTGAGATCAAATAAGGTTGGAGAAATCTGGATTGAACAAAGTTAAACAGGCTTCCTCAGTATAGCAGGCTTCTTTATTATAAGACCTTTTCCATGGTTACCAATATGGTATTGTGCACTGTAAATCTGTTGGAGGAAGAAAAAGAATGCAGTATTTCTCCAAGTTTTGGACTACATAACTGTTTAAAAGAAGAAAAAGTATCTCTCAGGATACATACAGTTCTGGGAGATAAGTTCCAGGAAACAGAAACTGGGATGCACTGCCTTAAACAACATTTAATATCATTATGTCTCAATTTCTTTCACATGGAAATGAGACTAATAAATCAGATTTTTAGAGGATTGAGTGAAATGTGTATATTTATCATAGTGCTGCTGATTTAGTTATAGGTATAGGTAAGAAAGGGCCTGGATGATAATAGGTGCTGAGTAAATGTTCTCTGAAGGAATATGCACAAACTCATACTTACCAGAAGCAAAGTTTTATTTACCCAGTGATAACTCATGATCGTACACATCATATGCTTTTATAAGCAATTAGATTTATTCTCAGCTTGTAAATAACTAATTGCTTATATTATGCTTTCCAGGTTATAAAATGTACTCACCCACATGATCTCTGTCTAACCTCACTCCAACTCTGTGAATTGGGTAAAGCAGGTAACATGATCGATTTCACTTAACAGGAGAGGAAAACCAAAGCTTAGAAGGATTAAAATACTTGTCCACGGTTATACAGCTGGTTCATAGCAGAGCTGTAACTTTGCTCTGGATTTTTTTATTCCAAACCTCACTTCCTGCAAATGCTATGTGCCTCATTCTCATCTCTAAAAGTTTTCATTTGAGCCACATGTCATTATCCTTCATGCCAATTCATCCAGCAACACTTCTTGGGCTGGTAGGTGGCCTTGAGCTTCTATTTTCTCTTTAAAAGGAGGGAAAAAGCAAAAAATCCTAAATGCATTTCCTTATAGTAAAATTCTTGCATGGGTATGTGTGTGGGTGGTCACTAGTGTCCCTAAAGACAAGAGGGGCAGAGAATTTCTGACAATAAAGCTCCTGAATAGAACACAGACTTGTAGGGAAAGAAAAAAAAAGTGCTTGTTACATTGCTACATCCTTAAAAGCTGCTGTTTTGCGTGGGTATTAGAGCCTTGGACTGTAGGACAAAGCCCAGTTGCTCCCTGGAATTGCTCCATGACCTGGCCACTTAGCACAGCGCTTAGATCTTGACACCCAGAATCCAGGAATGAGAGGGATGGTAACGCAGCGTGCCTAAGTCTCTGAGGAAATCCTCCTCTCTGTATGTGCTTAGACAATTTTGGATCAGATGTTAAGAAATATAGTGTATTCAAAACCAGAGTTATTTTGCAAGTCACTTGAACCTTTTAAAATATCCATAACTGGGGATTAGTTCAGACACACTAGTCAAGAAAATGGATGCTCCAAAGGTTTTATCAAGGGAAGCAAAAAATGCGAGCAGCTTGAGAGCTCAGTGTTGCCAATTTGGAAGAGCAATTTGCCTACAGCTGGATATAATTAACAAGCACGGGTCAAAAAGGAAGCCAATCATAAAAGTGCGAATTGGAGTGAGGTGGAGGGATGGGACGGTAACAGTTACTTCCAGAGCTGATATATTCTCCCCGGAGAGCCTTTCCCCATTTTCAAAAAGTCTAGTCCAAAGATGTTAACCGAAGATTCAACTTGGAGGGGAAAATGCCTGGTCTTCATAGGGACCCAGTATGTGTGTGACAAATTACCTTTCCTGGGACACTAAATGGTACCTCATCCTCCCTCTATACTAGTAAGTATTTTCATGTCCCCCAAAATGTATTATGCTTTTCCTGGCTTGTTATAGACAAAAATACATAAAAAATATATATTTTTTAATATGTATATAAAGGGCACCAGAAAGGATACAGAGCAGCCCTCTGAATCCTGTTTGAATTCTTTTGGTCTGAATGCATAAATTATTTGGGAGGTTTTGTTTGTTTGTTATTTTAGTAAAAAAAAAAACAGGAAAGAGGATAACTTAAGACTAATTAAATACATCATGCATTCAATAATACATTTTGCAGGGTTAAGAGCTCATATGCAAAGTTGCAGCCTGACAAGAATTAACACAGCTGAATAAGAAATTCTCTAATGATTATGCTTCTTCCTTCCTCCCACTTACTTCTCAAGGAGGCTGGGGGACTGGCTTCACATATGGAACCCCGTGGATCTTGCCATCTTCTCTGCTTATTCTGGTCTTCAGACAGAAAGATGTCTCAACACAAAATACGGTACTTCCAAAGCTTTGGAGATTTGTCTAATCCTCCAAATGTTCTCCCATAAAATCTTCCCTCTACGCTGTTGGTGCTTCCACAGCATTCATAACCCGGGGAAGTCTGACAAGAAAATGAACCATTAAAACCTACACACAAACATAGGGGCTCATTTCCATGCTGAAGTCCTCTTTAACCAAAGCAAAGAATTCATTTTGTCATTTGTAAGCATTTATTAAGTGTACGACACAGTGCTAGTTACTCTATGGGGGATACAGGAGAATTAGTAGTTTACATTTGAGTTTAACAGGCACAAAAATAAGAGGCAACAAAATACTTGGGGGAAGAGGAAGATGAGTAAATAAATATATTCATGTCTCTGTATGCATACATGTGTGCATATATACATATACATGTTTATATATGTGTGTGTATAAATATATGTATGTATATCTGCTAAATGTAAAAGGAACAGAAAGCAAAATATTAAATCATGGGGAAGTGCAGTTGAGGAAAATACTTTGGGGGATGGCTAGTTTTGAACTAGATCTTAAAGAAAGCAATGGTGTTGTTGCAGAAAGGAGAAAAAGCCAGAGGGTAAACCATACTTTGGAGCTTAAACTTCTTACCTGATCACACTTTCTGGGCAGTAACTGGCTCTTAATCACTGGCCCTACTATGCCTATCATTGACTGAATACTTGTCTATCCTGGGGATGAATTCTCATTTTATTGATGAATTTTTTTAATTCACCCGAGAAGTCTTGTTGGAAAATGAATAAAATACATAACAGATTTCTCAGAACATCAGTTTATATGCTCTTAAAGCTCCACAACTGTCTAAACTAAATAAGCCCAGAGAGGAGTTCATTAAGAAATAGCTGCATGACCACAGTGGAGTATTAAAATCACACGCAATTTCTTTGGGGCCATAATGAAATAGTCAATTAACTGTTTTCACTTGTTGACAACCACAGCTGATATAAACTACTGGTCCACTGATCTCAGCAGAAAGTCAAAGAACAACACATTAAAAACAGTCTGGGAAACGATTCAGAGGCTAAATTGGTCAAAACCTCGTTGTATTTCATTTTTCACATGATGTAAAATGGCCACTTAAGTACTTAAGAGGCTTGGTGGACTATATGAACATAGGTAAGAATTAGTATTAGCTCATTTTTAACAATGCATAAGGTGGTAGACAGAAAAATGACAACACTCCCCACTGGGGGAAAAAAATCCATGACCTGATCCCTAGAAGCTGTGAATGTTGTTTCACAAGGCAAAGGAACTTTGCAGATGTGATTAAGTGAAGGATCTGGCGATGGCACTGTTATCCTGGACTATCTGGATGGACTCCATGTAATCCACAGGGTTCTTAACAAAGGAAGGCAATAGAGTCAGAGTTAGAGATGGAAGGATAGAAGTAGAGGGCCACAAGTGAGACTCTGTGTCAAAAAAAGAAGAAGAAGAAGAGGCCCTAAAGGAGAGAAAATGCTATGCTGTTGACTTTCAAAATGGAAAAGGGGCCATGAGCTAAGGAATGCAAGTGGCTTTCAGAAGCCAGGAAAGTCCAGAGAACAGATTCCCCCCTAGATGGACCAGATGGAACACAGCCATCACAGCTGACACCTTGATTATAGACCATTGAAGCCCATCTCAGATTTCTGACATGCAGAATTAAAAGATAATAAATTGTGTCTTTTTTTTTTTTTTGGAGACTGAGTGTCACTCCGTAGCTCTGAGTAGAATGCCCTGATGTCATCATAGCTCACAGCAACCTCAAACACTTAGGCTCAAGAGATCCTCTTGCCTCAGCCTTACAAGTAGCTTGGATGACTGGTGCCAGCCATACACTGGGCTAGTTTTTCTATTTTTAGTAGAAAATAGCTCAGGCTGGTCTCAAACTCCTGATCTCAGGCAATCCACCCACCTTGGCCTCCCAGAGTGCTGGGATTACAGGGGTTAGTCACCACACCCAGCCTAAATTGTATCATTTTTAGCCAGCAGATTTGTTATAATCTATTACAACTGCAATAGGATGCTAATACACGTGGGTCATTTCATTTGATCCTTAAAAATTATAGCCATTTTTAGGGCAGGCCTGGTGGTTCATGCCTCTAATACTAGTACTTTTGTTATCACTTGTTTACACCCAGACATATTGAAGACTGATTTCCAAAACTCATTGTGTGCTCAATTAGCTCAATTCCTACTGGAGCAATGAAAACTCTGAGTCTAAATCCAAGGCATCCTGGATAAAGTGAGGTTGTACATTAAAATAATGTACATTAGGATAGTCCAAGTCACTTCAGATGCCATAGCAGTGGAGACTTTCCCCTTCATAGATAGTGTTGAAACGGGAACTCTTGAGTTCACACTTCTTATTCCAGATGTTGTCTTTCAACAGTAAAATACCTTAGTAAACAAATCATGATCAGGTTGATGGTCCTAGAATCCTGTTACTGGTATACACTCGTAATTCATGGTGATTTGATTAAGATATATCTCCTGCCAGCCTTCCCCACACAACCTGATTTCTTCCTTCATTTACTTGATAAATTTTCACTGTGTACCTCACAGGTGTCAGGTACTGTTCTAGAGACTGCTCATCTACCAGAGTGCTAAGTATGCAAAAGTACTTACCCTGTGTTTACGTTCCTAGGGAGATGGACAGTAAACAAGTAAGACCTGTATAGATGGTCTAGAAAGATTGACTACTGTCATTACAGCCAATGTTTCCATATCTGAAAAACATCAGAAAAAGGAGAGATTTTCATTGTATTTTGCTCCCAAAATCAGACTAAATTCAATGTAATAATGTTACCAAAAGTAAAATTTTGACTCAGTATAGAAAAGAATGTATGATAAATAGATTAATTTTTTCTTCAAACCCATGAGTATTTATCTTTTGTGAATAATCATGTAAAAATTACAGTCACGTTTAGTAATTGTGTGTAATTTATTGGTCTTCATTGTTATATGTAGAATTTCCAGTGGTATATTTTATTATTCAACTCTTGTTTTCCTTTCACTTTGATTTCTTTATTTATTTGCATTTTCATGTATTAGTTTTATTTCTGTAAAGCAAGAACTAAGCCTACAGGCCAATAAGCAAAATTACCTCAAAACAATGGGTACTTAAGTTTTATAGATTTGTAGACTAAATCAAGAGATTCTGCCTTCATACTTCTTAAAACTTTCTGGATGAAAAATGCCAAGTCACAGAAAGGTGGGGATTCTTACCCAAGATTTCATAGTGAATCCTCAAGCATGAAGCATTGACTACACAGTAGATAAGTGGCTAATTAACCACTTAGGGTGAAATGGGAGTGGAGGGTTTTTGAAAGCTATGGGTTAAAACATAACCTAAGGTTACTTATCTACTATTTCCTCTATGTGACATTCTGCCAGTTTTCTTTTGAGTTTTTTCACATTAGTAAATAAGAATACATCCACAGAATCTATAAATCATAACAAATAGGTATATTTGAGGTAAGACATTAGAAATGCCTTCAAATTATTACAGCCTATGCCTACATTAAAAAGAAAGTATGTGTTGATCAGGCACCATGGCTCACAGCTGTAATCTTAGCTCTGGAAGTCCTAGATGGCAGATTGCTTGAGCTCAGGAGCCCAGCCTGAGCAAGAGCGGGACCCCCATCACTACTAAAATAGAAAAATAAGTGAGGCATTGTGGCATGAACCTGTAGTCCCAGCTTCTAGGGAAGTAGAGGTATGAGGATTGCTTGAGCCCAAGAGTCTGAGGTTATTGTGAGCCATGATAACACCATGGCACTCAACACCAAGGTGACAGAGTGAGACTCTATCTCAAAGGAAAAAATGAGGAAAAAAAAATGTATGTGGTTCAGACCCAAAGGTGATTTCTTTTGTTTCTCTCTTTCTTTTTTTTTCTTTTTTTGGCAGTTTTTGGCCAGGGCCGAGTTTGAAACTGCCGCTCCAGTATATGGGGCCTGCACCCTACTCCTTGAGCCTTGAGCCACAGGCGCAGCCCCAAAGGTATGATTTCTAAAAGAAAAAATATCACTTGAGTCAGTGACATGACTCATCACAGAAATATTTTGTCCAGTAGTAAATATAACTGCTGATAAGTTTACTAAAGAGCCCAAGGGCAGATTAATTATTTAGTAGTAGAATAAATTGAAAAGTTGGCTCTACCTACTTCAACACAAATTGAAAATCTGCAAAACTCTCAGCAAAAATCACAGAAAATGGGAATAAATTTGAAACCAGCTTTTGTGATGGATCTAAGGAGATCCACTCCCTTTTCTTTCTCTTAGCCCTCAAATTTCATTTTCCCCACTCCAGTTCATCCAATTACCCACCTCCCCCAACCCAACCACCTTCTCTGCACTAACCAACATCCTTCCTGATAGGGCAGTTTCTTTCTGCGTCTTTCCTCCACCCTTGCCTTATGTATAATGTCTATACTAGGCATTGAGGGTTACAGAGACAGAAACACAGGTCACATCCTCCCAGAGTGCAAGTTACCACCTAATGGTTAGTATGGAAGACAGGGAATGACATGTGAGAAAGAATTAGGGATAAATGTGAAAATGATAGATACAAACAACCTGCTGTGAAAACACAGATGAAGAGGCAATTAATTTCTGTCATATTCTAGCAAGAGTGGGTGACAAATATCTTCCCTCTGCTTATTCCCCTCCCATCTGTTTTTCTCACTTCTAATGGGGACAATTTGGGATCTGGGTTGTCAGTTTCTGCTACTGAAATGTGAAACTGGAGGATGAAATTTATTCTGATGTCAACTACGCCACATTTAACTTAGTGTAGAGAAAGAGCCGTTTAATGACCGCACGTCTAGAAGAAACAACAATCCTACCGCCCTGTTGACAGTTTTTACAGTAGGACCCCCAATATTAGCTTCTTCCAACCACATTTTCTCAATTCCTTCCCCTCTCCTTCAGCTTCCCAATCTCATTCCAGGATTTCCCAGTGTTTTACTTTTGCTAACTCATTAGTTCCTGTATTCTAATTTCTTTATACTGCAAGTAATATAGACCAATGTATGTACCAAGATGGCTTGTTTGTGCGCTATGAATTTAGAGGCACTCTGTGTGGTCACTTTGTCTAAAACGCTATCATTTTATGTGTCTTATTAGATACCCAAATATCCCTGGGACGGCAAAGCTAAAGATCCACCAGTCATTTATCCCTCAGTTAAAGTTATTTCATCAGATCATTTTTCCGTAAACATACCACAGAGATGAACTACCCTGGGGAGGCTAATTCACTCATTCAGCCACTGTTTACTTAGCATCCTATTATATGTCAAGTTATTACAGAAATGAATAACACTTGTCTGATTCATGCAGGTTGGGGAAGGAAACGATAATTGTTTGAAGAAACCACCAACACTGCCTTCTTTGGGCATTGGGTAAAGGCTTGGAGAGGGAAAGATGAAAATATATTAGAATTGTGAACACTCTGAAATCAGGAGGATTTAGGTGAAGGCTGAGCTAGAGGCTTTAAGTAGCTGGGGAGGGAATGGCATTATGGGTTGGGGAAAGGAGGTAGATTCAGTATTTGGGAGAAAATGCCCAAGGAAATAGACACAGGAGAATTGGAAGACAGTCTACAACTATTTCAAATTTTTACCACTGAGATCTGTTTTAAGAGGCAAAGAAACGAGGCTTTTAGGATCAGTTTAGTAGGATAATTTGGAAGGAATTAGAATGTGAATAATGGAACTGACTGCATGAATTGTCAACATTCCTTTTCCCAGTTCCTGAGGTCTGTATTTGCTACACAAAAACATATTGGAAAGCACGTGAGTCCTGATTCTATCATTAACTAACTGTTTAGCACCTAGCAATCCAATTTTTCATATTTCACAGGAAATACCCAGTGATCCAACTTTTCAATATTTCACAGGAAAACACAAGATTCTTAAGATCTCTTTTAGTTCTAAAGACTGATTATTTTTATATCTTGGAAGAATTGTTCTGTGTATAGCGCTATCTAAATAGACACCATCTCCTCCTACTAGAAGCATAAGCAGTACTAGAATATTGACATTAAAGAATTCAGGGCTTTATTATTTAAAATTTTAAAAACAACTTTTCCCTCATTATAAAAATAATGCATGTTTGTTACAGAAAAATTAGAAAGAAGAAAATTGTAAATCATCACAACTCCCATCCATCAGATACTACCATGGTCAGATACTACTTTCTATATAACCTTACTGAGAAGACTGTTATTTCATGTAAGATTATATTAAATTAATGATAAATTATTTCCTTATTATAGAATAATATAGAGCCAAGAGCTCTCCACACAAATAACTATTGAGCATTTTACCAGGTTTGCTGAATCTAGGCAGATTTCATTCTCTCTACAAAATCAGTCAGCCTACATTAAGTAAAAGCTAATGGAATTATAAGTCAGTATCAATGTCTTCCCTATAGCTTCAGAGGAATACTTCCTTGAAGCCCTTTCAAAGAACACACTCAAACAATAAGAGGAGTGAATTATGGAGCAGGTGCCAGGCACCGTGCAAGGTGCTGTCTAGGTGCTAGCCTGTAAATATCATAATAATACTCTAAGGCAGATAGGTTTTTTGGTTTTTGGGTTTTTTTTGAGACAGAGTCTCACTTTGTTGCCCTTGGTTGACTGCCGGGCATCACAGCTCACAGAAACTTTGAGTTCAAGTGATTCTCTTGCCTCAGCCTCCTGAGTAGATGGGACATGGGCACTGGCCACAATGCCTGGCTATTTTTAGAGAT
Source organism: Perodicticus potto (assembly GCA_963574655.1). Lineage (NCBI taxonomy): Eukaryota > Metazoa > Chordata > Mammalia > Primates > Lorisidae > Perodicticus > Perodicticus potto. The sequence continues at coordinate 95,215 of CAUYRH010002952.1, forward strand.
GAGGTCTTGCTCTTGCTCAGGCTATTATTGAACCTGTGAGCTCAGGGCAATCCACCCACCTCGGCCTCCCAGAGTGCTAGGATTACAGGCATGAGCCACCATGCCTGGCAGCAGATAGGTATTTTTGATCCTAGTTTTATGGATAATATTTCAGCAGCTTGGAGAGGTTAATTGACTTTATTACAGCTACTTTGGTGGTGAAGTTCTGAGCGAAGATTTGGACCCCAAACTGCCTGGTAGCAAATCTCATATTCTTACCAGCATAGCAGCAATCACTGAACTGTTTTCCAGGTAATACTGATAACTAGTGAGATAATATTTCACAAGAAAAAGACTTCAGCTGTGTTTGGGAAACATCCTATTGCAGGAAAGAAACATGTTTAACACAATTTAATACTTCGTTCCTTAATCTTATTTGGCAGTGAACATAACTTTTAAAAAAAAGAAACCCTGTTTTTGAGGAGTACATATTAACTTACACAGGTTGCTATATTTTTTTTCTAGAAACATGAAGTTGGTTATGAAAATTTTGAAAATCTTCCCCACCTCCCACCAAGGATACGGACATAATGAAAATTATAGAATCACTTGGGTCTTTAGACCTTTTACAGAGTCATCTCCGTGGTTTGAAGTTATTGTGGACTGAGAGGAAGGAGTATAATCCAGGGATGAAAATAAAGTTACTGTCTACTTTTATCTTCAAAGTTTATTCCAGGTTGCTGAGCCAGAAGTGAATCTGTAAAACTGCATCCCAGGGCAATATTTTTCTTAACCAAACGAGCCTCAGTCTGCTTGTCTAAAATATTGGGTTAATAATGTTAATACACAATTAATATTAATTATGGGATAAAGGTACCAGATTGAGGGAGGACCTTAATTGCCTTAAATTGCAAGACAAGAAATGTAAACTTGGCTATCATGCAACAGAGAGTCATCAAACTTTTTTTTTTCCTTAAGCAGGTTTGTTTTAAGGAAATTGGTGTGATGGCAGAGTATAGCAGAGATTAGAATGTGTTACTATATTCTGGGCTTGCAGTTTGGGAAGCCTCGCATTACACCAAGCTTTCTTCCTTCACTCCAGTGTGGGCTCCAACCATTGGCCAGAAGGTCATCACTTCTTACTTCAGGACATTCTGTTATTGCCTGGGTCCAAGGATTTAGTCCATTCATTCAAAGCTTAACTCTTTCCAAGTTAGACTTGATTGTAGCAGGGGACTTGAAATATGACAAAGTCATGGGCTGGAACCATCTTTATTGCATGTGGCTTGATTACATTTCTGGAAAACATAAATCTGACATTTCTGAAAAACATAATCAGTAATAGGCAAAGGTAGAACAGCATCAGGTCAGAAGCACTTATTCAGTGATGCTAAAAGAAAA